>PVLC010001385.1:93614-145609 GCA_004027655.1 Graphiurus murinus
CCAGCATTCGGGAGGCTGAGACCGGAGGATCCGGGTTCGCGGCCAGCCTCAGCTACCTAGTGAGGCACTCCGCAACTTAGTGAGACTCGGTTTCAAAATAAAGAATAAAAAATAGGGCTGGGGGTATAGCTCGGAGGTAGAATGCCCCTGAGTTCAATCCCCAGTACCGCAAAAAAAAAAAAAAAAAAAAAAAAAAGCTTACTTTCCTAGGGGTTTTCTGAGACTAACACATCCCCGCAGACAATTTTCTCACCTGAAACAGTGAAAGGACAAAATTTAGAGCTCTTGACTCATTTGCAAGGTTATCTTGCTTCTTGCTGGCTCCATTTCCTCTTTAGTCGTATTTTCCACTTGGAATGATGGTAAGGCCTTAAGCATGGAGTCACTTAGAAATTTGGGGACCCATTGAAGAGCATGGTGGCTCTTCTGGGCTGTCAAGCACTGCTGATGGAAATCTCCAGAAGTCCTTCCAGAAACTAGTTTGACTCCCATGAAAATCCTGGCTGTTGTGCTATCTTAAACCTTAAATGGAAATTATGAATGTTTTCTTAAATTATTTCCCTTTGGTCTGCTCCACAGATTTCTCTTTGGAAAGCCTTCATTCATGTAAAATAGGCTCATTCTCAGAAGAATGAAAGAATAGAAAATATCAACTCT
Source organism: Graphiurus murinus (assembly GCA_004027655.1). NCBI lineage: Eukaryota > Metazoa > Chordata > Mammalia > Rodentia > Gliridae > Graphiurus > Graphiurus murinus. The sequence continues at coordinate 94,272 of PVLC010001385.1, forward strand.
TCTGGGTGTATGGAATGATCTGGCCCCGACAGAAAGAAGTGAACTACATAGAAACTGGGGGGAAATATTGGCCCAGGCATTTAGGATCTAGGTGCTGCTTTGCTTATGTTTGGCACAACCAGCTTTCCATATCCTCACATCAACAGGAGAGTTATTTAGAGCAAGTAAAATGGAAAATAACATAGGTGTTTATGCAGTCATAAAGTTACCTCTTAAAAATATTTTTTCCACTAATTCCACTGATAGAAAAAGACACTTTCTAGAAGCAATCTGTATTTTTTTCAGCAGTATTCAGAAAGTTAAACCGTCTTGACATATTTTTATGAAGTTCTAGAAAAAGCAAAGCCAATTGAAGGTAGCTGAAATCAGATTAGTGGAGGTGCATTGATTGGGAAGGAGCACAAGGGAATTTTCCAGAGCAGTGGAAATATTCTGTTGATACAGGTATGGGGCACAATGGGCAATTTATCAGAACTGACCAGCTATACTCTTAAGATCTATGCATTTATAGAAATTATATCTTTAGTATAGAAAACTTTAAAAATGATTTTAATATTTTTCTAGTGTCTTAACTTTTTTCCAAATATCTTCCTTTTGCCAGGCACAGTGACACACACCTATAATCTCAGTACTTAGGAGGCTGAGACAGAAGGATCTCAGGTTCAAAGACAGCCTCTGCAGTGTAGCAAGACTCTTAGCAACCTGGCAAGACCCTGTTTCAAAACAAATAAACAAATCACTGGGAGTATAGCTTAGAGGTAGAAGCTCCTGAGTTCTATATTAGTACCATGAACACCAAACCAAAACAAAATAAAGAACACCTTCCCTTAGCTGGGTACATTGGTGCACACCTCAAGTCCCAGTATTTGGGAGGCTGAGAGAAGGAGGATTTTAGGTTTGAGGCCAGCCTCAGCAATTTAGTGAGACCCTTAGCAATTTAGTGAAACCCTGTTTTGAAATAAAAAGGGCTAAGGTTGTAGCTCAGAGGTAGAATGCTCCTGGATTCAATCCCCAGTACCAAAAGAACCACCACCACCACCACCACCACAGCTGCTGCCAAAACCCCAAACAACCCTTACCTTACCTTTTTTTTTTTTTTTTTTTTTTTTTTGCGGTACTAAGGATTGAACTCAGGGGCGTTCTACCTCCGAGCTATACCCCCAGCCCTATTTTTATTCTTTATTTTGAAACCAGGTCTCACTAAGTTGCGGAGTGCCTCACTAGGTAGCTGAGGCTGGCCACAAACCCGGATCCTCCGGTCTCAGCCTCCCGAATGCTGGAATTACAAGCGTGCGCCACCAAGCCCGGCTACTTACCTTACCTTTCATAAGTAGGAGAAACAACTTACTGAAATTCTAATTTAATTATTTCTGGAAATTTTTTGAGAAAGATTTTATGAATGTTAAGGTGTGGACCTTTCCTTAGAGTTTGCTATGTCAATTTTCTTATATGGAATGGGTAGTAAAGCCACTCTTAGAACAGTGGAGTTGGCTTAATTCGCCTGCATCCCTTACGCTCTCCCTTGCTTCCCCAAACTCATCCTTCCAGTTTGCTGTTGACTAGGTTTTGGGGAATAAATAATCATTGAATGAAAAAACTATAGCATCCCCTAAGTGGATTTTTCTATCTGGCTCCTTTACCTTCAGTAGACTTTAGACTTAGTAAACCTGCTGTCTGCTTCTCAGTACAGTTTATAGGTAAAATGCTTCAAGGATAATAAATAGAAGCTGTTTGGAATAGATGGTACCCACAGGAAGGCTCAACAGCTTTTTGTTCCCAGAAATTCGATTTCGTGCCTCATTAGTATAGATAATGTTTGCACAATTGTATAGGTGGGGTATTGAAATTCACCCAGTTTTCTCCACTTCCAATGGGCTAAGATCTAGAAAGATCTAGAATCCTCTAGTCCTGAGATCTAGAATGCTTGAGCCCTGAACACCCTTAGATACTGTAGATCATAAAGACAGGATCCTACTACTTAGGAGGCTGAGACAGGAGGATCACAGGTTTGCAGCCCGCCTCCACAACTTAGTGAGACCTTCCACAACTTAGTGAAACCGTGTTTCAAAATAAAAAAATAAAATAGGTCTGGGATTATAGCTCAGAGGCAGAATGCCCCTGGGTTTAATACCCAGTACCACATGCACAAAAAATATAGGTGAAATTGGTGGCACTGAGAGGGTCACACAGAACTAGGCATGGCAGGACCTAATTCAGAACAGTGGCCAATCCAGTCAGGCTCTCTTGGTCCCTTCTCCTTCTTACAGGAAGGAAAGAATTGTTTTGCAGGGGAATCAGGGCCTGATAGGCCCCCATGGAAGATTTCTCTCAATGATTTTCATTCATTCATTCATTCATTCATTCATTCGTTCGTTCGTTTGTTCGTTCATTCAGGCAGTCAGTGTGGGACTCTGTGGGAAGGAAGGAAAGAAGGAAGGAAGAAAAGAAGGAAGGGAAGGAGGGAGGAAGGGGTAGGCTGCATCATTCTGGGCTTCAGTGTCCTTGTCTTAATGCAGGAAGCTGAACTAGAGTATCTCTGAAGAAGGCTACTGTGAGAGCAAGGATCATTTTTCTCCTATCTCCAGGCTGAATCTCAAGCTCAAAGCAGCAGGCTGCAGAAAGAAATCATACAGAACAGTTGTCATTGGTCCTGGGGCCAGCCACCCCACAAAGGCTCAGCTCACAAAGAAACATACCCTGTGCCCATGGCACCTGTGATGGCAAGCAAGTGTGTCCCCCGGGTGCTGAGCTCTGGTTTTACGTCTACCCCACCACTCACTATGTGGCTAATGACACACCTCTGCCCCCACCACCACTCCTTTCACACAGGCACCTGGGGGTGTGTCAAGGTGAAGGCATTCCAGTTTTCCCAGCAGGCATCATCAGGAGCGCTTCCCCACATCTGCTGTTGGAGTCACTGATGACCAGAAACAGGGCCGGTTCGCACCTGGTCCAACTGAATGGCACGGAATTGGGCCAGCTGCCCTGTTCGGCTGGGGATTATGCAGCGCATCACTTATTTGTGGTCTGTGCCCTTGGTTTTTCCTCCTGCCCCTGTGGTCCTGGGAGGAAGGAGGTCATTCTATGATTCCTTATTCAGAACTGGCACAAAGGACCTCACACTACAAAACCTGTGGCTATTGATATTCAGGCCCATAGCAAATCTTCCTAGCCATCTTAATCCTATAAAAAGCTCCTTGAAAGAATAATCCATCTCAATCAAGTTGGCATAGAAACATGGAATGATTTCAGCGGAAATGCTGTGAACTGCTACTAGTTGGTATTGAATAGTCATTGGGACAGTTGTGCATGGAGCCTGTTGTCTGCATTCTTTCCCAGAGATTTTGTGGCCAAGTGAATGTAATCATCGCTCTGCAAGTCTCTGTCTCATGAATTCACTAACAAATGCTCTAAACGATAGTGCTCCCCTCTTGCTGGAATGTCTAGCACATCCCCTTCCTAAATCTTAGCTGTTATTTCTACTTTCTTTTTTTAATTTATTTTTTTGGTACTGGGGATTGAACCCAGGGGGGCGTTCAACCTCCAAGCCACACCCTTAGCCTTTTTTTTTTTTTTTAATTTTGAAACAGGATCAGGCAGAGCTGCTGAAGGTCTCACTAAGTTGCTGTGGCTGGCCGTGAACCTGAGATCCTCCTGTCTCAGCCTCCCAAGGACTGGGATTATAGGTGTATATCACCAGGCCCAGCTACTTGTTTCTAATTTCTTAAAGGCCTAATTTTCTTTCTTTCTTTTTTTTTTTTTTTGTGGTACTGGGGATTGGACTCAGTGGCATTCTACCTCTGAGCTACACCCCCAGCCCTATTTTTTTTTCTTTATTTTGAAACCGAGTCTCACTAAGTTGCGGAGTGCCTCACTAGGTAGCTGAGGCTGGCCGCGAACCCAGATCCTCCGGTCTCAGCCTCCCAAATGCTGGGATTACAAGAGAGCGCCACCATGCCCGGCTAAGGCCTAATTTTCATTTCTCTTTTCTTAAAGTTTTCCTTCAGCATCCTAGAGCTCAGTGATCCTGACTTTGTATAACAAGTTCAATTTGTGCTAAATTGTGGTATTTTCTCATTTATTTATCTCGTATTGCTAGTTTGTTAGTCACATCTTTCTGTCTCGGTAGATTGTCACCTTCTTCAGGAAAAATAAAGACATGCTCTCTAGAGTTCTGTATCCCCAGCTGTTGGTGTAGAACCATAAAGCATATACTTGTAACATGGATCAAGGTCCTGCCTAAATATGACAGCTGTGCCATGGATTCATGTTGCACAAATGGGAAATGTGGGGTTCATTTTGGTAGGATAAACGAATAAGGTCACATAATAGCTAAGTTTCAGGATAAGAATTGAATTGGGCTTTTTTATTCTAATTTTCTTTTTTATCTTTGTTTGAATAATTTTAGCTCTTAAATTATATTTATTGATTTGGGCTGGTACCACATGCACACAGTGCAAAGAAACTCTGAACATTCTAAGTCTCTTTCTATATGCTGCATTGTGTGGGAACTTAATACTTGCTTATTCTTAAAGTGACCTTATTTGCCAGGTGCAGTGGCATATGCCTGTCATGCGAGGCTGAGACAGGAAGATCACAAGTTCGAGGTCAGCCTTGGCAACTTAGTGAGACCTTAGCAACTTAGAGAGACCCTATTTCAAAAAAAATTTCAAAAAAGAAGGGCTGGGGATGGGTAGCTCAGAAGTAGAATGCCCTTGGTTTCAATTTCCAGCATAATAAATAAATAAATAAATAAATAAATAAATAAATAAATAAATAAATGACATTATTTTCCTTCAAGAAACCAGCTCACTGTTTTGACTTGTACCATTCTGTTAGTCACTCCATCACAAAATCTTGGGATGATTTTTTTTTAACCCTTCTCTCACTTGTCCCAGCTAATCGATGACACCACGCCATCTCATTCCTTGTTCTGGTCAGCATTCCTACAGCCATAATCTAAAGACCTGACCACGTAGCTTAGAGGAAGGAAGATTTATTTTCTTAGGGTTTCAGGTTCAGTCCATGTGAGGCCAGGGACTGCGGATCTCAGGGCATGGCGGCGGGAGGCAGAGAGAGGGAGAGCTCCTCACATCATGGAGGTTGCCAACAAGAGCAAGCAAGCAGGGGGAGAAGGAACCGTTTATCTAATCTCTGAGGCCACACTCTCAAGGACCGTCTCCTCCAGCCACACCCTACCAGCCCAGGCTGCACCCAGATAAATCCATTACAATTAATTTATCCACTGCTGAGATTATAACCTCATGACTCAATTACATCAGCTCCAAACTTAGGATAAATGAGCTCTTTAGGGCTCATTATCAATATCTAACTATAACAGACCTCAAGTCCAAATCTGCCTTGTCCATTGTCACTGCCCCCTTGAGCCGACCTTCACTCTCTACCCAATTGACTGCAGTGTCGCCACCCTCCATACTTCCTTCATCCTCTTCCCATTCATTCTTGGGTCCTTCAGAAACTTACAGGAACGATTTCTTTGTTCCCATTGAGTTCTCAGCCTCTAGCTTCTTAACTGTTCTTATTAGGCTGTCTAGTTACTTTTGGTAGTCTGGGGCAACCATTCTCAGTTTTTAAATAGTGATTTTGAATGCATAAAATGAAATGCGTAGGATTATAAAGGTATCTATTTGTACTGAAGTAGCTATCAAATTATTTTAAAAGTAAAATCTATGTGTTTCGCTATGAATACATTAAACTCAAAGGTCTCCTAGTAGGTATAATAAATTATGCTACCATTTCAAAGTAACAATGAACATAGGTATTTCAGGATAACCATAGCATTTATGATGTGATATGAAAATACCTGTGAATTGTTTCATGATAAGTCACAAGTCCTTATAACATTGGTGTGTCACCTATATTCATAATCAAAGGAAATGCCAAATTTTGGTAGAGGTTAAAGAAAATGAAGTGTTTATTTTTGTTCTTTTGCTTTTGTGGATCCCAGGCTAACCCTTCCACCCTTCCTTAGTCTGAATCTCAAGACCATGTAGACTACTTTAGGGTTCCTTGGTAACTGTGTGTGTGTGTGTGTGTGTGTGTGTGTGTGTGTGTGTGTGTGGTTTCTGGGGATTTAACCCAGGGGCATTCTACCTCTGAGCTACACCCCCTAGTCCTTTTTTATTTTATATTTTGTAACAGGCTCTCACTAAATTGCTGAGGGCCTCACTAAGTTTCTGAGGGTAACCTCAAACCTGCTATCCTCCTGTCTCACCTTCCAAACTACTGGGATTACAAGTGTGCATCACCATGCCCGGCTCCCTGGTAACTTTTAAGCTTTGGGTCCAACCCCTGACCCTGTGTGGGCTCCACTCCACACCATACAGATGGGAGCCCAAACCAGGAACTGCCACATCTCACCTGAGCCTGCATCTGTGTTCTCTTTGCATCTCCGCAGGTGGAGGAAGGATGGTGGGAAGGCGTTCTCAATGGGAAGACTGGAATGTTTCCTTCCAACTTCATCAAGGAGCTGTCGGGGGAGTCAGAAGAGCTCGGCATATCCCAGGATGAGCAGCTGTCCAAGTCAAGTAAGGAAGTCCACCCCACTGAAGCGGAGGGGGCCCACTGTGCTCTGCCCTGCCTTCCCTTCTGTGCCTTGTCCTATGCTCAGAGGCTGTGACAGAAGCTCCTGGGTATTTTGGTGGTTATACAACCTTACCCCCTGTAGTTTAGTAAGTTTATCACTAGAAAGCTGTGACCTGCAGCCACACGTTCTGTACACCTCTGGATAGGTGACTGTCAGCCCTTGTGCCATGACAGTACTGTCTCATGGGTGCCTCGTGCCACCATGCCTCCATTTGCTTCTAGAATGTCACCATGAGCTCATGATTCTTTTTAAAATGAACCCAATGAGACTGTCAATATTTCTCAGGGTTCCTTGGGAAACTTAGAGAAAAATGACAAAAGAAAAAATCATTGGTGATAAGAAGTGCTGTGCACAAGATAAGCGCGTGCCCGCTCCCTCAGCAGTGTGCTGAGACTGCAGCGAGTCCAGACCCCGCTGCGAGGGAGCGCGCGCTCCCTTCTGCAACCGTGAGAACGAACTTCAGGTCTTTCTTTCTCCAGGGTCTGAATGTCTCCCTCCAGTTTCTCTGCTGCCCTTTCCAGCTCACGGAGCCAAAGGTCAGGACCGGGAAGCTTCGTTCTCCCAGTCGCTAACCCACCTTCCCATGTGGGCGTCTGTGTTTATCTTGTGTTGAGCCAAGGTCATGAGCGTGAATGTCGTAGGAGGACTGGCTGTGTTGCAGTGGGGCAGCACTGCCTGGGGTTGCTGACTGTCTTCCACTAAAGGAGGAGGGTTCAGTCTTGCCCGAATCATTCTTAAATGTCTTCCTTTTCCATTTGGAAAAAAAAAAGATATGACTCGAGTGGTGTTCTTCTGTCAGTTTGGTGTCTCATGTATTACGACAGCAGCATGGTTGGACAGATGCCTTATTTGGAGGTAAAGTCCTTTCTAGAGAAGTGCTCAGGCCACTTTCTTTGCTTGGCGTCTCAGATCAGACAGCCTGATATACATAGAAACAGCAGCTATTCTCGCTGATTGGCTTGGTAGCTTCAGCAGGGGCCCCTTCTCTCCACTGCTAGAACCTGGGACCCTCATGCCCTGAACCTCATTCCATCCTAGAGTCTATGAAAGGAAAGACAGGGAGGAGATTTCAAAGTATCTTAGAGCTTCTGCTGCCTTCTCTGGCTTGGGGCAGGGGACTTTTTCACTACTATGGCCCAGCTAAGGTGTATGACTGTGATAATTGCTACCGCCCCCAAGTCTGCATTAGAATTCTAGCTCCTCTTGTGTCTTCTTTTCAACACTGGAATGGTATCATAGCTGGTAATTAGATCCTATAATAACTACACTGTACCTCAGGGACACTGTGGATAAAATGTGCTTTTTTGGAAGGAGAACCAAATCGGGTCATTATAACTTTATTTTCATGAGGAAATGTATTCTGAGTTTCAATAGCAATCATATATATGAACTGCCATACTCTTAGAAGGCCCTCAGTAAATGGTAGCTTTCAGTGTTAATCACGATAAACTGTTGGAACATAACTGTTATTGTTTGGTGGCTTGGGCTCTGTCTTCTCATTCATTGATACTGTAGCCACCGAAGCATCATGCTTGCTTTTGGAAATTACTTTGGGATTCATCGATTGATGCAGAGAAGCAGGTCTGGGGAGGTATCAGGCAACCTTTTGGGAAGACCTCTTGTCTTCCCATCTAAGCTATGTTCTCAGAGTTGGGGAGTCAGAGAATGCCACTTGTAGTTTGGGAACTATTAAAAAATTGTCCCCCACACTTTCCAAGTCAATATTACAGACAGCTGATCTTGGCCAAAGTTTCAGCTCAAAGGATCTGATGCTGGGTTTCCTGGTGCAGGAGAATTAGGAGGCTGAGTGGAATGGTTTCCTCGATCATCTGGCCTTCCTTCACCTTCCCCAGCACTCAACTCATTCCATCCCTAGCCTTTTATTTGAGTTCAAGGACAGCCCAGTAGGTTCAGCAGCCAAGTTTAATGCATGGAATCTGTCCATCATTGAGGGGACTTTGAGGTCCTCAGAGAGGCATGGACTGCCAACTAGGACTTTATTTTCTGATAAAAATAAAATGGCTTGCCAGGCATGGTGGTAAACACCTGTAATCCCAGTACTTGGGAGGTTAAGATAGGAGGATCATAGCTTGTAGGCCAGCCTCAGCAACTTGGCAAGCCCTTCAGCAACTTAGCGAGACCCTGTTTTAAAATAAAAATTTAAAAAGACTGAGAGTGTAGTTCAGAGGTATAATTCTGCTGTGTTCAATCCCCAGTATCACAAAGAAAAAGAAAATGACTTTTGTAATCTTCCGTGTGTACAGTTAAGGAAAAGAGCACCTATCTCTCTATCACTCTGTATCCATTCATCCGTCCTTCTTTCTCTCTTCCTTCTGTTCTTCATTCATTTAATCTTTGTTGAATACTGTTGAAGATTCAGAGGCAAATTAGACAGGGCTCCTGCCCTCAGTAAGCTCACCTTGTGGGAAGAGGTCACACAAATCCCCAGAAGTTCAGGAAAGTGTCCCAGGTACTGGCATCTGAGGAAGAGGGTACAAAGGCAGTGAGGCCAGTCCCGTGGCAATGCAGGGATTGGTCACAAAGGGCTTCATCAAAGATGTGAGAGTAATGTCCCTATAGCTTGCCAAAAAAAAAAAAAAATAGTCCCCCGAAAGCAAGAAATTGCATTTCTCAGTGTTCCAATAGGATTATTAGTAGCCATCCACACTCCAGATGTGCTTCAGCATGTGATTGTATTAAAATTTATATAATCAAGCTGGGCATGGTGACACACGCCTATAATCCCAGTACTTGGGAGACTGAGACAGGAGGATAACAGGTTCAAAGCCAGCCTCAGCAATTTAAGAAGACCCTGTTTCCAAATAAAAAAAATAAAATAGAGCTGGGGGTGTAACTTGGAGGTAAAATGCCCCTGGGTTCAATCTCCAACACACACACACACACACACACACACACACACACACACACACACACAGAGTATAATTAGATCAGATAATTTGGAGAAATTATATGTATTGGTAGGATTTGTCTAAGCAGAACCTTAAGTTTTAGAATGAATCTGCTTATTTTCTTGCCCCCTAAAACAGTGTTAGTAGCTTTTCTAAAAAGAACCTTTTGTTTTCAAATAATTATAGATTAACAGAAAGTTGTAAAAATAAACAAAACCGTACGGGGAGGCTCTATGTGTACTTCACCCAGTGTCCTCCAGTGATGATGTTTCTTATAATTATGGTAAATGCTTATTTACTTTGTCCTAAAGCTGAACACTACAAAATTTAATCAATGCAGAAAAGATATCTAGCTTTTTTTTCCCTGGTATGAGTTAAAATGGACTTAGCGTCTTTGCCAGACCAGTCTACTTAATACTCTGTAAACTTCAGTTAGTTTTTCTACAGAGATTGCTTAATTAATACATGACTCTGGGGGTAAGTCAAATTCTAATATTTGTACTATGTTGGTAGTCTTTAGAGTATGGAGTTGCCGTATAAACATCCTTTTAGTTTAAATGCTATCAGAAATTAGGGTGAGGGTTTTCAAAAGAGATATCCTGGAGCCTGGCGTGGTGGCGCACGCTTGTAATCCCAGCATTCGGGAGGCTGAGACCGGAGGATCCGGGTTCGCGGCCAGCCTCAGCTACCTAGTGAGGCCCTCTGCAACTTAGTAAGACCCTGTTTCAAAATAAAGAATAAAAAATAGGGCTGGGGGTATAGCTCGGAGGTAGAATTCCCCTGAGTTCAATCCCCAGTACCGCAAAAAAAAAAAAAAAAAAAAGAGATATCCTGGTATGAAGAGAATCTTGTGTACAATCAGTCCTTGTACAGCTCACTGTTTCTCTCTCTTCTCTCTCTCTCTCTCTCTCTCTCTCTCTCTCTCTCTCTCTCTCTCTCACACACACACACACACACACACACACACACACACACACATATACACACCTCTGTATGTGTACAGGCTTTGAATAGTTCACATTTCTACTTCAGGGAAGTACTTGACACAGTTACTGAATTTTGTGTACTAATAAATGAACATGCTAGACAAAACATTGGCACTAAATTAAAGAAGTGTGCCATGACCCTGTATCACATGGTAGATGTTTAATAAATGCTTGATGAATACTTTATTACTCCAAGGAGACATTTTTATCTTTGAATGACAGGTCAAAATTACTGGAACTTGGTTTTTTTTTTCTTACTCTGATGTATTTTTACATGTGGCAGTTGGTTATGAAAACCTCTAAAATTTCTTAGATCTTTGTTCAGAGTAATCTAGTCTGTCTAGGAAATAATTACAATATTTAAGCCAAGCATGGTGGCACATGCCTGTAATCATGGTATTTGGGAGGCTGGGACAAGAGGATCACATGTTCAAGGCTAGTCTCAGCCACTTAGTGAGACCCTGTTTCAAAATAAAAAAATGAAAAGGGTTGGTGGTGTAGCTCGGAGGTAGAATGTCCCTGGGTTCAATCCATAGTATCCCCCCCAAGAAAAGAATTGCAGCAATTATATTTGTTAATATTTTGGTTTTAAAATTATATCTCAAAGAAAATCCATAAATTATGTAGTAGCAGAAATTTTTACTATATATTTAAACTTGAAAGCATCTTAAAACCTTAAAGGTAGTTTTTCAAAAGGATTTTTACAAACTTTTTATTATAGAAAATTTCTAACATATACAAAAGTAAGAACAGTGTAATGGTAATGCTATATGCATATATGAATGTATCACTAAGACTCTCACTATCATGTGTAATTACAATGTACCAATAAAAAGTTGTAAAAAGAATAGTACAATTAACCCCTGTGTACCTACTACCTGGCTTCAGCAATTGCCAATCTATGGCCAGTTTGTTAAAATTACGTCCTAACACACTCACACTCATATTATCTCAAAGCAAATCTCAGATATTTTATAATTTCATCTATATATATTTTAATATTTATCAATAAAAGAGCATCTTAAAGTACCATGATCACACACATACATACACACTTAATTACAGCAATTGCTTAGAATAATTAAACATGTGGTCAATGCTCACTTTGCCCCAGTAGTAGTCTTCTTTTTGGGAGGATACATTTTGTTAATGTGAATTTAGATCTGAATAAGGTACCTACATTGGGATTAGTTGATATGTCTTGCTAAGTCTATAGATTTCTCCATCACATCATAATGATGCCTTTCTTTTTTAATGTTAACCACCGTTGATGATTATTACCCAGACCTAGTCATTGAGGGGTCAACCAGGATATTTATTTATTTATGAATGATACTAGGGTTGAACCCAGGGCCATTCTACCTCTGAGCTACACTCCTAGACCTATTTTTTTTTAATTTGAAACAGAATTTCAGTATGTTACTAAGAGCCTCGCTAAGTCACTGAGACTGTCCTCAAACTTGCAATCCTGTCTCAGTCTCCCAAGTAATGGAATTACAGGTGTGTCCAGATAACCAGGCAGGATGTTTTAAAAGAAGTAATGAAATAGGCTTCCACGTACCAACGTACCATGCCATATCAATAGTCACACACACATACATACACACACACACACACACACACACACACACACACACACACACAGAATATTAAGTAAATTTGTTTTTTTTTTTCATTTTTTTTGGGGGGGTACTGGAGATTAAACCCAGGTCATTCTACTTCTGAGCTACGTCCCCAGCCCTCATCATTTTCAAACAGGATCTAACTAGGTTGTGGAGAGCCTCACTAAGGTGCTGAGGCTGGCCTCAAACCTGAGATTCTCCTGTTTCAGCTTCCCTAGTACTGGGATTACAGGCTTGTGCCACCTCACCTGACATACATCAGATTTTTAAAAACAAAATGTCACTACCCTAGTGAGGCACTCCGCAACTTAGTGAGACCCTATTTCAAAATAAAGAATAAAAAATAGGGCTGGGGGTATAGCTCGGAGGTAGAATGCCCCTAAGTTCAATCCCCAGTACTGCAAATAAACCCCAAAAAACAAAAACAAAAAACAAACAAACAAACAAAACAAAATGTCCAGGGTCGGGGCTGTATTCAGTGGTAGACCACTTTCCTAGCATGTGTGAAACCCTGAGTTCTATGCCCGGCACCACTAAAAAAGAATGTGATCCCAAAACATCTGAGTGGTTCCATCAGGCAGAATTTTAGGAGGTTAAGGATGTAAATGAATTAGAATTATTTAGTCTTGTGTCAGATGACAACACAAATCCCCAGTGTAATTGAGTTCTGGGTGTGGCCTGGCTTGTGAGTAAGGAGGCCAGAATGACATGCAGGTCTTCTACACACACTCTGGTTTTACCTCCATTACACACACAGGTCCCCCGTTCACAATGCATCAGATTTCAAACCTGACTGCAATTGAGCTTATTTCTTATCATGATTACAGATCATGATTAATTAACTGCCTTTTCATTCAGGATTGTGCCTATGCTATTACTGACTAAATAATGTAAAATAGAGCTAACCGTCCAATGTTATAACCACAGAGTATCCCAACTCTGTAATATAGATGTATTTGGACTTATTGGCAAGGAAATACGACTGCTGTCCAATTTCAATTTCGTATATATTTTGCCTCACATTTGTGACCTAAATGTGTCTTTCATGTTAAACATATATTTTTAAATGTACTTTTATTGGTGCATTGAAACCATACATCCTATCATGGTTTCGTGTGATAGAAACATACACATACACAGTACCCTGTGCATTTCCCTCCATATCTTTTTAACATTAATTTCAAATAATTAATGATATCCTCATTTTAAAAAATCCTATAGCTATAGGATCATTTTCAGTTATTTCCCATAATCTTCAGAGGAACAAAGTTTGCATTTTCTTTTTTGTCTCATAATATTTTTTACTTTTTTATTGGTGCATTGTAATCATACATCTTGATGAAGTTCAGGGTGATGGAGGCATACATGCACACAACAGTCATTGAGCCCTCCCCTAGTTCCTGCCCTATCCCCTCCCCCTCCCCTCCTTCCCCTGCTCAGCACAGTGATTGACTTTCCTAAGTTTGCGTATGTACATCATGTCACCATTAGTAACCATGGGTCTTCTGTTTGAACAGAATTTCTAATTTTCCTAATTCCTTATATTAAAAGTTTTGGTTGTGATACTTCGGTGATGTGTCACGCTAAGAGAAAGATGAAGATAGTTTCACGAACATGGCCAACCACTCCCATGATACACAATAGTGTGTTCCACCAGCTGTAAAAACTGAATTGCTCAGTGCCCCTCATCTAGGACAACAAACGCCAGGCTGCGAATTCCATTGTGTGGTATTGTCAGACCTTTTATTTGTAATAGACCATGATATTTGTTTTGCGTTTGATGAATGTTCTACTAACAATGAAAAGCAGTTAGCAAATTGATAAAGCCGAGTTGCAGGCAAAGTTCGATGCTAGCATACGTGTATGATTTTGTGTTTGAATTTTAAAATTCTCCTTTTCTATCAATGTTTGCAGCCTGTAAGGACTAATATTTAATAGTGACAGCAAAGTATTTTTCCTGGTAAGATAATATCATGCATATTCATGATCTTTCTAGTTGCCCATCTTTTTTACTCTTCATATAGAACGCCTGTGTGTCCTCACCCAGCCCTGGCCCAAGTTACACCCCTGATAGCCTTGCTGCTAGTGGACAGGGTGACTTGTCTTGGCCATTCTGAGACATTGAAGCCCTGGTGATTGTCAGATTTGGTCTGGAGAAAGAGGACAGGGAAGTTCTTTGTACTTGGGGGAAGATGATCAAAATAGTGATTTTTATTCCCTTATACTTTTTTTCTGACATGGAGAAGACTCCTGCTGTTCAGTTTTGGAGGGTCTGGCTCACAAAACAGCTGTGGTAGTATTGACTTAATCAGCACATTGAGTGAAAAATTGCTCAAATGAAAACTAGCCACTCTTAGCGTCCTCTGCTTTTGTCACCAATGTCCTCAAGAGCTGCACTCCTAATGAGAACATAGAAAACACTTTGTTGTTCCTCTACGTTATTCTTACATACCCAGTGGGGCTTGAATTCTAAGTTTTTGCTTTAACTGGATCTGTCAAAAGGGGCAGATTTCAGAATAAGGGTATGCCACCATGCCTAGTGGACACAGAAATTGAAAATTCTTGATTCTGTTTACGCTGTTGATCTGATCATTCACAGTTTCTTTTCTATGTTAGGAGTGACAAGGTCCCGAAGCTGACACTATGATTCCCATTGGGTTTTCCATGTTTATATGGAATGCTTCTAGGAAGTGAGACAGGTTGCTTTCTTCCCTCTCAGTTCCACTCTCTTTGTTAATCTAGCCCAACTTCTTATTATGAAGCTGTATGACTAACTTCCAGTTTGAGTATTTAATTCATAAGCCATAATAGAATGTATTGCTTATAGTAATGCCTGTATTAATTGAATTTTCCTTTAGCAAATCATTTTACCTGCTGGTGGTATTCTCTGTAGGTCCTGTGTGTGTGTGTGTGTGTGTGTGTGTGTGTGTGTGTGTGTGTGTTGATGGGTGGGTGGGTGTCAGTACAATCAAACTGGGGCAGGATGTATGTATTCTGTGTATTTCCTCTTGGTTCCAGAGATATCTGGGCTTTAGCCATGTGTCTGGTCTTATGATATTGATAACCTCTACTTGTAACAAACAAACAAAAATTAATACTTGATGCCAGGTGAGTCCTATGTCCTCATGCTTAAGTTCAGGCTCATGATTGTTAGAGCAAAACCTCAATTAAGGTATTTTAAGAAACAGAGGTTTCTGGTGTCCTTGATGCTAAGCAGAAACCCCCTTACATGGAGATGGATGCCACTATTGGTTTCAAACCTTATTGGTGAAACCTCTCTAGTATATCAATGCATTTTCTTGTTTAAAGGCACTGAAGATGACAAATATTTTATTTATTTATTTTTGTGGTGCTGGGAGTCAAACTCAGAGCCTCACACATACTAAACAAGTACTCTCCCACTGAGCCAAATCCCCAGCCCAACAAATCTTTTGAAGAGAATTTTGTATCTTGTTTAGAATCTTGGGAATTGAGTATCAGGTTTTTTTGTTTTGTTTTGTTTTGTTTTTTTTGTACTAGGGATTAAACCCAGAGGCATTCTACCTCTAAGCTACACCCCCAGCCCTTTTTATTTTTTATTTTGAACCAGAGTCTCTCTAGATTGCTGAGAGTCTCATTAAGTTGCTGAGGCTGGCCTCGAACCTGCGATCTTCCTGTCTCAGCCTCCCAAGTACTGGGATTACAGGCGTGTGCTACCACACTGAGATGAGTATCACTTTTTATCATATTGGGCTTTAGGGGGAGAAGATTAAAGTATGATGGGCCCAGATCTGTCCTATGCTTTGTTCATGCTCTCCAGAAACAATCCAGTGTTGTTTAATTGAGTTAATGAAGGAATCTGATGAATTGGCCACCATCCGGTTAATTGAGGTTTTCCTCTTCTTAAATTTCAATGTTAAGATGGCTCCCAGGTTTTAAGTGAGCATAATCTACTTGCCATTCACCGGCAGAGGCAAGCCCCCAAATCTGGGTGCTTGTTGCCATCACATTTGCATGGGGACTTTGGGCTCATTCTGTGACGTGCTTAAATTCTGCCTAATGGTCTCGAATGAATTTTGCGGATGCCGCTCTTGTAGCGGACTCCTTGAAGGCAAGTTCAGTTAAAGACTCTTCCTCTTCCTTCTTTTGCCATCATTTGCTCTCCCTTCCCCCCTCTCTTGTTTTTCTCTCCCCTTCTCTTCTCTCATTCACTGTCAGGAAAGACTACCTTTGAAGGGACAATTCTGTACCGAGCTGCACCGGGAAAGACGGAGGGCCACAGACGCTATTACAGTGAGTGACCTTAACAGCAGGAGGCAATTGTAAAGATAAGATCTGGGTACTTGTGTTTTTGATGCAGCTGTCCTTTCCCAAGCTGCTCATGCTTATGCCAAGTGTCTGTGTGATTACTTGAGCCAAGGAAATGGACTTATTTGCCTATGATAAGTGTCATCTCCTTGGCATGCGATACAAGAGCCTTGCCACCACCGGTCCCTGGCGCTTCCTTGTTTGCTTCCTGCCTCTATCATGCGTGTGACATGTGTGCATGAACCATGTGTGCAGAGAAGGGAAAAGTAGCATTTGTCATGGCACATGTATTTGCACCAGTTTCTCTGGGCTTCTGGGGGGCGGGGCGTGGAAGATGGCTTCTGGCAGAGACATCAGCCTCTCATGGTTATTGCTTTTTCAGAGTGGGTCATTGGAATCCAATAAACCATTCTGTCATTGTATGGTTCAGCAAAAGAAAATTCTGGCATGCAAGTTCATGCCAGAAATGGTGTTTTGCTTTGCTCATTTGGCCAATCACCACACGGCAGACTTCTTTTGGCAGGACTAATACGTAGCCTTTTGTGTCATGCAATGAGGCTGCCAAAAGTTGAGGGAAGGAGATGAATGAGATGAACGAATTCATTTCATAATATCCTCAGGATGGTTCCTGCTACATAGTAAGCACAACATATATGTGTGTTCAATTAAAAACAAATAAGAAGGAAATAAGAATGGAGCTGGGCATGGTGGTGCACACCTGTAATCCCAGTACTTGGGAGGCTGAGACAGGAGGATCACAAGTTCAAGGGCAGCCTCAGCAACTTAGCGAGACCCTCAGCAAATTAGCAAGATCCTGTTTCAAAATAAAAAGGGTTGGGAGAGTGTAGCTCAGAGGTAGAATGCCCCTGGGTTTAATTCTCAGTACCAAAACAAACTAACCAAAAACCAAATAAGAATGGTTCTGATTGGTGCCTGAAAAGTGGGGTAAATTGCCCACAGGATGGCAGGACTGGTAGGAGCAAATTTGAAGAGGTTTTATTCTTTTTTCACCTTAAAGGAAGAGCATTCCCCTTCCTGTACATATCCACAATATGCACAATGCGTATGTGCATGGATGTTAGAAAAGAGGCGGTTTGGACATGAATGCCAGATCTGTGTTTTTCAAACTGTCCGGGTGACAATTATTTTCCTTTCTATTTCACCAGGGACAGATGCATGGTCCTTTGGCACATGACTTTATCACACATGCAGTATGTCACCTGTGCCTCACCAAGGGAGTTTGGCCACACCTGGATTGGCCTGTGCCTAAACACTTCCACTAGCCACATGCTTGGAAGTCACACCAATGTGTGCTGCTGAAATACTAATACAGTTGTTTCCAAACACACACTCGTTTTGCACTAATCTCATATGCCAATAATGAACTCTTCATGAACTGGCCCCAGTCTACTCTCTGGGTTGCCCTGCCTGAGAGTGAGTGCCGTCTCACACTGTGAGCACGACATGGGGACATTTTATAGGATAATGTGTGTAATGGGCACCAGTAGCTAAAAAAGATGCAGCACCAAATAAACATGAAAATAAAGTTACCTTTCTTCCCTTCCAAAGGGAAGGAACTAGATTTTGAGTTACTTCACCAATACAGATATTCAGCTATTTAATTTCCATATTGAAAAATGCCAGCACCAACCAGGTGCAGTGGCTCACGCCAGCAATCCCAGCTACTCAGGAAGCTGAGGCAGGAGGATCCCAAGTTTGAGGCCAGCCTGGGCAATTTAGCAAGATCCTATCTCAAAATAAAAAGGGCTATAGATGTAGCTCAGTGGTAGATCCTATCTCAAAATAAAAAGGGCTATGGATGTAGCTCAGTGGTAGAGCACCCCTAGGTTCAATCCCCAGTACCACTAAAAAAATAAAATAAAATAAAGCAAAAATGACAGAACCAGGCAGCCAGAGTTTCTAGAATAAAAATCTGCCATGTGTTTCTTTCCCAGGTCATGCTTGTGTGGTTGAATGACCGTGCAGCCTCTCCCTGTGTACAGAGAATATATCCCACAGTGATTAATATAAAATTATTCAGATGAGCTGGAAGGCAGCAAATCCCTAAACCTGGAGGCTTGGTTGATTCAGGAGTGCAGCAGTTGACAATGTTATGGTTCTAGCTAATGGGGAATGATAGAAGAACACTTTGATTCTTCTCTTTGAAGAACAAAAACAGACATGTCCTAATCCATTTGCCCTGCTGCCTTCTGGTGGTGACGGGAGGGGGGGGGTGGGGCGGTGGGTCCTTTCCACTAACTGTTTCTTTATTTCACCCTTCACTGGTTCTCTCCAAACCAGCAAAGAATATACAAGCCATTTATCACATAGAAAGAATCCATATAGCACAATAAGAACATGTTCAAGGGGGAAATGACACAATATTTAGACTCCAAAATTATATCTCCAGCAGGGATATTTCCAGAAACAATGAACAGATAAACACAGGAATGGAGAGCTAATCCAGGGGGCTTTTCCATGTTTGCACACTCAAATCCAGCCCTGGGAGTTGCAGCCGACCCCCTTATGGCGGGCTGCTCCTCGTTTTGTCCTCTGTTCTTGCTCACAGATGCTGTTCTTCATTTAATTAAAGTGTACACCAGGGACCTTCCTCCTCCCCCACCCCTTTGGCTTAGAAATACCCTTCTCTGGCAAATAGCAGCAACAACAAAGGAAACCATTGTGCTTTTTTTTTTTTTTTGAGGATTTGATTTTTTTGAAACATGTTAGCAATTTATAATGACCTTTCTATATTTTATCTGTTTTCATTTAACAGTTTCTTCCTGCACTGAGACCTCCTCATTTGAATGACTTCAGCATTTTATGATATTTTATGTGAGCAATTATTTGGTGTATCATTCTTATGGACTAGGAGGCCACCCAACCTCTAGGAAGATAACACACAATTGACTAGAAACAAATTGATGATGTACTTTTATCCCAGGAGCATTGTTATGACCAGGATATATGTACTAAATGGTCAGGAGTTATCCTACATGTGTAGAGGCTGTGAGAGACAATTTCATGACAGAATTTACTATTCCATAAAGTACCCTCTGAATCCTGCCTTCTGATGGCAAAATTGATTTAATGACCACCAAAGGAGAATGTATGCCTGATGTGGTGGTGCACACTTGTAATTCCAGTACTTGGGAGGCTGAAACAAGAGAATCACAGGTTCAAGGCCAGCTTCAGCAACTTAGCAAGACTCTCAGCAACTTAGTGGGACCCTATTTAAAAAAAATGGTCTGGGGTATAGCTTGGAGGTAGAATGCCCCTGGGTTCAATCCCCAGTACCACATACATACACACACACACACACACACACACACACACACACACACGGAGAATGTATCCCCAGAAAATCACTAGGTATAAATAGGCTCTTCCTTTTAGAAACATGATTGTGGGCAGAGTGTGGGGAAAAGAATCTGGGGAGGTAAGTGTCCAGACTATGTCACTGATAATGGTTTTGTGCTTCCCAGTACATGCCACGGGAGGTTAAAGGAAGAATGTAACATCTCCAGTGTTCTTCTTTGGAATGAGACTCAGCTTTGGGACGAGAATGGTGTTGAGAGCCACAGACTTGGGGGCTCCTGTCCCTTGGGAGAGCGGCTTGCTTTCCCTCTTTTTCCAAATGTCATCATCTTGCTAGTGAAACCGTCTTCATGTCAAGTTTGGTTCAATGCTTTCCTAGAGAGACCTGTCTGCATGCATTTATTCCTTGTGAAGCCATCCAAAGAGATTTAATTCTTTGGCATTTATAATTTTGTGTGGTTTCTTCAATTGCTAATTTGTTTAAATCGCTTTTAGCTTTGCAGTTTCCCTTTAGGAAACGTTACTCTCATTGCTAATTGCTAATTGACATGACTCAGAGGGATTGGAGGTACAGTATATGGTACTGACTGGGTGGAGGGGTGCGGAAGGGGGAGGGGAGGCATGCGATTGTCCCAGCCATGGCCAAATTCAGATCAGAACCAGGCTCTGGCTGCAGAGGGGCGGCATGTCACATGTACAAAGAGATCCACTTGAAACTTGATTTTTCTGAAAAGTGATTTTAATTCACTGCTTAAAATACTGGCTGGGGGCCAGTCAAACTCAACAAAATCAACATACCGATTACAAAATCCCAGTGCAAGTGATGCTCTACCCAGTGATTCTTTCAGAGTTGACTCTGTTGTTATGAGGGTTTTCTTCTGGACTCTAGCTGATTTCTGAGCTTCTTCTCTCCCCGTCCCTCCTCTTGACAGGCTTAAGGGAAACTACAGGCTCCGAGAGCGATGGCGGTGACTCAAGCAGTACCAAGTCTGAAGGTGCCAATGGGACCGTGGCCACTGCAGCCATCCAGCCCAAGAAAGTTAAGGGAGTGGGCTTTGGAGATATTTTCAAAGACAAGCCAATCAAACTAAGACCAAGGTCCATCGAAGTAGAAAATGACTTTCTGCCGGTAGAAAAGGTATGTTGGACAGTTTCTGTTTTACTTCAACATCATGTGGAATATCTAAAAGCACATTGAGGGGTTTGGTGTTGGAGATTTCTGATGCCTCTTTTGGAGTTTCAGTGTCCTCATGTACTAGCCATTTGCCCTCTCCCCTTTTTAGCTCATATTCTCTATAGGAATGGCTCCTTTGAAAGACTCATATGCTGGTTTGCTTCTTCCTTTCTTACCAATCTCTTGTATTAGTCCACTTTCTATTGCTATAATGAAATACCCTGGATAATTGAGGTATAGAGAGAAAAGGTTTATTTTGCCACATAGTTTTGGAGGTTCCAGCCCATGAATGGTTGGCCCCATTGTACTGGGCCTGTGGCGAGGCAGCATATCATGGCAGGAGCTCATTGTGGGGCAAAGCTTCTTATTTTATGAGCCAGAGAGCAAAGAGGAAAAGGCTGGTGTTCTACAGTCTCCTTCATGAGCATACCCCCAATGACCTAAGGATATCCCCAAAAGCCTACCACTGAAAGGTTCCACCATCTCCCAGTAGTGCTACCCTAGGGCTCAAGGCTTTAACACATGGACCTTGGGAGGAGATTCAGAATCCAGATGATAGCACCTCTCCAGGGAATGTTCAGGATGACTTCTTAGATGGCCGAACACGTCTCCATCTCCTTTCCAGAAAGCCCCTTGGTTCCTGGACCCAGGTGAATGCATAACCCTGACCCCTTTTAGACACCCAACAATCCCTCTCCTCTCCTTGTACATTTCTCTAGTGCTTTGTACTTGGGTATGTTGACTGTGGCTCTACAGTGGAGACAAAGAATTGTGTGTTTTTTCTGGAAGGGTGAGGTGGAGATGATTTCAGACTGTTGAAACAAAGTCTCCTGCATGTGTGATTGATGGTGACAGCCTGAGTTGTGACTCCCTGGGTTGTTCTCATCGGGAAGCTGGCTGTTTTCTCCTGCCTCTGGTTTTGGGTTGGCAAGAGGCAGACGGCATGTTGTTGCTGAGTACACGGTTGCCATGGCAACACCCCCAGAGCCATCACACTTGCGGCTGCTGGTGACGTCTGCTGTGGTACACTTCTGAGCATCATGGTCTTGCTTAGGAGTTGATAAATACTGTGGGATTTTCCAAATTATAATAAGCTACACTCATGCTGTGCTTAAGGGATGTTTGTTAATTTGATTTAGTGCTGAACTTTCTGCTTTGACGTTTGCGCCAGCAGGTTTGGGAGATGGGGTGGTGGCCACATCTCTAATGCAGGTTCATCAGTGGCTTTTGAGTGCTTTTCATTTTGCAGTAAGATGACATTTTAAAGGTCGCATCATCTTCTGCAGCTGTAAAAGGTCTACCTCCCTCCATACCCTTGTCTAGTATCATCATGCATTAGAAATAGATTCTGAAAAGGGAACATTTTGGAGACTTAATTTCTTTAGAGATGAATAAGGCAGAAAGGGGAGATACATAGAAATGAAATAATGTTTCATTTAAAGGCTTCCTTTGTTGAAGCTGAGCTAGCATAGTTCCTTTCAATAATCAATGTATGGTATTTCTCAAGATCTAAAACTGTCTAGTTAGCATTCCAGCTTGTGAACTCACTTCTGGTTCACATATTCAGATTCCTGTAAGCATTTAAAAGATAATGTCATGCAGGGCATGGTGTTACACTTCTGTAATCCCAGTACTTGGGAGACTGAGACAGGAGGATCATAGGTTCGTAGCCAGCCTCATCAATTTATCGAGGTCCTCTGCAACTTAGTGAGACCCTGTTTCAAAATAAAAAATAAAATAGGACTGGAGTATAGCTCAGGGGCAGAATGCCCCTGGGTTCAATCCCCAGTACCACATACACACACACAAGAGCAAGTCCTGCTGGGTGTGGTGGTGCACTTCTATAATCCCAGTACTTGGGAGTCTGAGACAGGAGGATCGCAGGTTTGAGGTCAGCCTCAGCAATGTAGGGAGACTCTCTGTAATCTAGTAAGACCCTGTTTGGTTTTTTTTTTTTTTTTTTTTTTTTAGAGGATGTCCCCATCTTGGGAAGGAATAATAGATGGAGTTTTTCTGTGTTTTATTCAAGTGTTTGAAATGAACATGACCACTGACTCAATCAGAAAACAGTTTATTCCCTTCATTTGTTTTATGATTCTTGGTCTTTTTCTTCTCTGTGTAGGATGACATTTGTATGTATATGTGAATTTTGTTAATATCTATTTAACTGCCAATAATATATTAGGATATTATTAATAGCAATGTCAATGCCAAATATAGTGCCCCCAAGTTTATTTATTTATTTTTGGGCTGGGGGTCTCACTCTGTTGCCCAGGCTGGTCTCAAAACCCTGGGCACAAGAAATCCTCCTGCTTCTGTAGCTCAGGGTAGAGGGCCACCACACCCCTAACCCTTTTTATTTTTTTATTTGAAACAGGGTCCTGCTAGGTTGCTAAGAGTCATACTAAGTTGCTGAGGCTCTTCTCAAACCTGTGATCTTCCTGTCTCAACCTCCCAAGTACTAGGATTACAGGTGTGCACCACCACACAAAGCTTGTTTAACTTCTAACTTCGATATCTTTACTTGGAGATCTTAGATTCTTATCAGTCTGAACCTAAACCCCTTATCATCTCCCTATCTCAGTTGAAGGTAGTGCCATGCCCCTCTCAGTGCTTAGGACAAAACCCCTAAGGTTGACCTTGCCTGACCCATCAGGAAACTCCATTAGTCTGTCTTCAAAGTATGTCCAGCATCCACCTCCCCACGTCTCCCCACCTCCACTGCTCCACCATAGGGCTTCTGCTTCTCTTCAATGTTGTACCCTATGCACTCAGAACAGTGTATGACACTTAGTTGGTGCTCAGTAAGTATTTGTCAAATGAATAATATTAAATGCTGTATTCACAGCACTTTAGAGATGACAGGCATCTGTAGAGTGATGGGCCTGGGTGGAAGAGTAGAACAGTTGCACAGTTGAACATAAAGGAGTTGTATGGTTCATGGCAAGTTTGTGAAACGGAGATTTATTGCATTGGTATTGATGACATGAGACATTAACTCTATCAGCATTACATAACATATATACATATGTATATGTGTGTATGTGCACATCCTGATTCCTGATGTGTTTACAGAGGAAGACCATGTGCGGGAAGCTCCCTTAACCCACTTTTCAGTGGGAAACCTCTGGAAAAAACATAAACTTCCCAGCCTGTTTTACTGGCTGCAGACAATTTTTACAACATCTAAGATTTGAAACTATCTCTGCCTCCTGTGGTTGGCACCAAGGATGGTTGCATAGATTTATGGGTCTACTATGTTATTGTGCAACCTGGCATGAGAGCTAATGAGTGGGATATGGTTTTATATGCGTATAACCTGGTTCTCATCACTTTTGAGATGATTTTGTGCTCAAGATTTATGTTTGAGGAAGAAAAGTTCCATAAAGAATGGTGCTCACTGTTTTGATTTTGCAGAAGCACAAGGAAGATCTCACGTGACAGCATTTGGTGGGTCACACCCACGCATGTCTCCCACTTAGACTGGGGCAATTGGCCCCCCGACATGGCTGGTTTGCTAACTTGGATGAGGAAGAAAGATGACCTGACAATTATTAACAGCTGCAGTAATCATATTATACTTTCATTCAAGTTTGCAAATTATTGAGATCCACTTTTCTGTGTCAGTAATTTAGTGCTTACCTTTGTTCTAATCCATATCACCCAGAGTTGATGGTTAGATTATATGCCAGGAGAAATATTACACAACATTCTTGTACCAATCATGAATGAAGAAATAGTGAGTGTAGGTATTTTTGCTTCTCTTATTAAGCTGTAAGAAAGGACCCCACTTATAAATCCCTTTAATATTACCAAGTGGATATGTCTGTGAACAATTTGTGTAATGCACCATTTCATTGAAATATTTACAGATGAAATGATATAATGTCTGGGATTTGCTTCCAATAGTCTGGAAGATGGAAAAGTGGGTGGGGCATAGAGGAGGCAAGTTTGGTCATGAGTTGATAGTTATTGAAACTGGGTGGTATGTACAAGGGAGTTTGCTATGCTCTGTTTTGGCATATGTTAGAAATCCTCTTAATAAGAGGTTAAAGGAAAAAAAACTTTGGAGAAAAATGTACCATTTAAACTAAGCTCAGATACAAGTATGTGCTGTTTCAAAACAATGAAAGTACTGTGTGGCTTGAAGATGAACCAAGTTAGATATCAGAAGATCAGAGGGGCATGGTACCATTGTCCTAGCTGATAGATCTTGTCAAAGTTGGCTTCAATTGAACCATCTGTAAAATAGCAACACTCTTTTTACCTCTACCTCAAGGGCCTAAAAAAGAAATGTAAGCCAGGTGTGGCACATGCCTTGGGAGTCTGAGATAGGAGGATCTCAGGTTCAAGGCCAGTCTCAGCAACTTATTGAGGTTCTCAACAAATTAGCAAGATTTCGTTTCAAAATAAAAATAGAAAAAGAAATGTAGCTGAAAATACTTTGCAAATTGTAAATGTGACCCACTTTTAGTGTTAATGTTTGTCAGGTGCTTACTATTTGCTTGGCACTAGGGATATGATAGTAAGGGAGACCAGATCACTGCCCTCAGGGAGCTATAGAAACATAAACTAACAATAATAACGTAGTATGGGAAATGCCATGATCAGACTGAGAATACAGTGCTGTGCTGTCGGAGCCCTCAGATATGGCAAGAAGTAGTGAGTCATTAGGGAGACTGGAGAATGTATGTGTACCCACTTCCTACAGGAACTGATGTTTAGCCTCAAATCCATTGTTCTACTAGGCACTTATCAAGCAAAGGAACAGAACGTTATCAAGGTGGGAAGAGCAGCATGGATAAATGTCTCAAAAGGGGGAAAGACGTAGTACAGATGGTAAGTAAATGTTCTAACAGGAAGTGGGGGAAGATAAGAATGGAGAGAGAGGCAGGGCCCCAATCATGAAGAGCTTTGTGAGACTTAAGAAGTTTGGACTTGCCAGGCATGGTGGCACATGCCTATAAACTCAGTACGTGGAAGGCTGAGACAGGAGGATCACAAGTTCAAGGTTAGCCTCAGCAACTTAGTCACACCGTGTTTCAAAATACAAAGGGTGGGGGTATAACTTGGAAGTAAAATGACCCTAGGTTCAATCCTCAGTACTCTCCTCCCCCCTAAAAAAAAAGTCTAGACTTGGTCTTAAGGACAATGGGGAACTAGTAAAGGGTGTTAGTTAAGAAAATGACATGATCAGAGATGTGGTTTAGAGAAAGCATTCCAACTACAGTATGAGGAGTGGATTAGAAGATAGGGTTAGTAGAATTCAGAAGACAGGTGATAGAAACATATTGGTTTTACTGATAAATAGCTCCCCATCTCCAATTTAGGTAATAAATCAGTTAATTAATAAGATGATTCCATGAAAAGAGAATCTAAAGACTATTTTTGCTGTTTTTTCGGTACTGATATACAGTTGAGCTATTACTGTTTATCAGAAAGATCATCCCTTCTGTACTGCACACTAATGTATACCTTCCAAAGTCGTCTTCATTACTAACAACATTGCAATAGAACATATGTAAAGAAAAGTGCGCAAAGTGCACAAGCTTAAACATATAGCTTGAGGACTTTTCACAAAGTGAAATAAGAGCTACACAAGAAGAGAGACATACCATGTTCATAGATTGGAAAGATATCAGTTCTTACTAAAAGTATCTATAGATTCAATGCAATCGCAATCAAAATATCAGGAGACATTTTGGTGGTGGTGGGATTGACAAAATGATTCTAAAATTTAAATGAAAGCTGGACACTGTGGTCACACCTGTAATTCAAGTACTTGGGACACTGAGATAGAAGGATTGCAGGTTCAAGGCCAACATGTAGTAACTTAGTGAGACCTTCCCTGTTTCAAAATAAAATAGGGCTTAGGGGTATAGCTCAGTGTAAAGGGCTCCTCTGTACATTCCTCAGTACCACAAAAATTAAATAAAATTTAAATGAAAATGCAAGGGACCAAGAATAGCCTACATGATCTTAAAGAGGAACAAGGATTAAGGTAGTATAGAATGAGTTCAAGGATGTACAGACCAATAGAACAGAATAGAGTCCAGAAACAGACCCAAACATATACAACCACTTAAGTAATGGCAAATTTTGAAGGTGTGAGAGCCAAATGGGCCTTCTAGCTAATTGCCAGGATTACACTCACCTATGTAATCTCAACAATATTGGACTAGCCCAGGCCCATGTAACTTAGCAGTGCCCACTCTTGGATGAGCAGCAGAGAATGCCTGCTTCTAAGAGGGGGAAAGAAAAGACCTGAACATGCCCAGTTTATTTTATTTTTCCTCAGTTTGCCTATCAGATAAGTCATTCCACTCTTTCAGGGAGAGTGAATAAAGGGGCAGATTGCCAAGAGTGTCAAGTTGTATCCAAAGAGTGTCCATTTGTGTTCCTTTTATGTGGAATAAAGCATCAAGATATGGGATGTTGTGTCTAACAGCTTGAGTTATTGTCATGGAGGGAAATGGATGAGTTGGGGAAATATTTGGCAAGTAGAATCAAGAAGTTTGATAGTATATGGTGGATAATGGAAAAAGAAGACTTGGAGATGATGTCTTTGCTAACTGGTTGAAGTAGCTAGGTAGATGGTAGTACTATTCCCTGATTAGAAACCACTGGAGAGCCGGGCGTGGTGGCGCACGCTTGTAATTCCAGCATTCGGGAGGCTGAGACCGGAGGATACGGGTTCATGGCCAGCCTCAGCTACCTAGTGAGACCGCAACTTAGTGAGACTCGGTTTCAAAATAAAGAATTAAAAAAAATAGGGCTGGGGGTATAGCTCGGAGGTAGAATGCCCCTGAGTTCAACTCCCAGTACTGCAAAAAAAAAAAAAAAAATAGAAACCACTGGAGAATATTATGCTAAGTGAGATTAGTCAGTCACAAAAAGTGAAAGGCCGGATGTTCTCCCTCATATGTGAAGTTAGGAAGAAAGTGGGACACAAGAGGGATTCCAGACAAAGGAGGAGAAACCTTAGTGGAGTGAAGGAGGGGACCTAACTGAGGTAGGCGGGAGAGGGGAGGAAGATTTGAAGAGGGAAACACCTCAATGGTCATGATATACACACACAAAAGGGAGAGGGAGTGGGGTGGAAGCTGGGGGAGGGCTCAACGAGTGCGGTGTGCATGTATGCCTCTATCACCCTGAACTTCATCACGATGTACGATTACAATGCACCAATTAAATAAATAAATAAATAATAAAAAGGAAAACACTGAAGGAGGAAGATATTTCAAGAAGAAGGTCATGAAGCCGGGCGTGGTGGCGCATGCTTGTAATCCCAGCATTCGGGAGGCTAAGACCGGAGGATCCGGGTTCGCGGCCAGCCTCAGCTACCTAGTGAGGCACTCTGCAACTTAGTGAGACTCGGTTTCAAAATAAAGAATAAAAAAAATAGGGCTGGGGGTATAGCTCGGAGGTAGAATGCCCCTGAGTTCAATCCCCAGTACCGCAAAAAAAAAAAAAAAAAAAAAAAAAAGAAGAAGGTCATGGATTAGACTAGCTGGATTTTGAGGTACTTGTGGGACTATCAAATGGATAAGTGGATATCCAACCTGGAAGCAGGTATATGAATAAGTCTGGTGATCAGGAGAAAACCATAGATGTATGTTTGGGAGTCATCAGCCTGAAGCTTGGGTGGGAAGACCATAAGCAAGAGAGTAGCCCACACAGGAGCTTATTCTCATGGATACAGCTGATACCTCTGTCTCCTACCTGTGGACCCAAGGGAGAATGTCCTCATCCGGCTGTTTCCTTGTGACCTCCCGCCTGAACCTAATCTTTTTTCCTTTCTTTTTTTTTTTTTCTGTGGTACTGGTAATTGAATCCAGAGATGTTCTACCTCTGAGCTATAATTCTAGGCCTATTTTATTTTGAAACAGGGCCTTACTGGGTTGCTAGAGTCTTGCTAAGTTGCTGAGGCTGTTCTCAAGCCTGCAATCCTCCTGTTTCAGCCTCCCAAGTACTGCCTACTCTCTTTTTCTAGACTCTTCCCCTTTTAATGGATCACTTAAGTAAAGGAGTGTCAGATGCTGCACATGGGTAGATAAATTACAGATACTTGGGTGAGTCCTAGGACTTAACTTGACATGGCTCTATTCAGAATAATCCTGGCATTTTGGTGCCAGCTCATTCTAAGCATAGCCTCTTTCTCTAGGCCTGTTAATCATTGGGAACTGGTCTTTTTTGCCTGGTTGGAAGAGGTATTTTGAGACTTGGTGGTTTGCCAGATTGGTAGTTTACTGGGTTTCCTACAAAACAGTCCTTTAAGAAGCTCCTTTCCACGAAGTGCAATAGGGCAGAACTGTAATCCTAGCTACTCAGGAGGCTGAGGCAAGAGGATTACAAGTTCAAGGCCATCCTTAGCAACTTAGCAATACCTTGTCTCAAGATAAAAATAAATAAATAAATACATACATAAAGCTGGATGTGATGGTGCATACCTGTAATCCTAGTACTTGGGAGGCTGAGACAGGAGGATCACAAGTTCAAGGCCAGCCTGAGCAACTTGGCAAGGTCTTCAACAATGTAGTGAGACACCATTCCAAAATAAAAAATGAAATAGAGCTAGGGATGTGACTTTGAGGTTGAGTGATCGTGGGTTCAATCCCCAGTGCCAAAATTTTTTTTAAATAAAAAATTAAAAAGGCTGAGGATGTAGGTTAGTGATAGAGCACCCTGGGTTCAATCTCCAGTCACACACACACACACACACACACACACACACACACACACACACACAGGCCAGGAATGTAGATCAGTGGTAGAGCGCCTATGAGTTAGTCCCTAGTACCATAAAAAGTTTTAAAAAAGCTTCTTTCTTATGTTTTTCCTGATTTCCATTAGTGACTTCTGACATCACTTTCTCTTGAAAGGATTTTTTCTACTAGAGGTTGTTCATGACAGTCTATTTATTAGTTCTCATCATCTCAAATCTCATTTATAGAACCACAGTCACCCAAATTAATGCCCTTTTGGTACCAATATTGTAGCTTTTACTTGTAACAGAGAATTAGAATTGAAATTGCATGCGAGTCATTAATCAACTGTTTTCATAAGCCCAATTGCAGCCAGAGAATTTTAATATTTTCATACATATCCTGGCTAATTTTTTTTATCCATGCTAGTAAAAACTCATCAAGCTCTAAACTTACATAAAAGTAAAGCATGTAAACATCTAATATGATGATCTTGGTTCCTTACAAATGAGAGCTCTGTGGCTCTAATCCTTTGAAGACTAGAAATAAGCCCTGGGGATCTCCAGGAGCTAATGATAAGTTCTTTGACTAATGAAACACTAGTGGGCCAAAGCCTTGTGATTCTCTGAGACCTCAAGTATTGGATGTTCCCTCATTTGGGTTGAAGGATAAGTTTACATGACATCTCTAGAGCTGTTGGAAAATAATCCATGGCTTTTAATGAGCAGATGGTATTAAGATGCCCACTGGTTGCGTGGGTGGAATGAAGTGTTGGGGATTTTAGACTTCCCTTTATCTCTCCCCAGTGTATCTTGGTTGTGTTTCCTTATCTAGGGAAAGAGGGAGGTAGGATTAGTAGGGAAAGGAAAACAAACAGTATTACAGGGATATTCATTGATATATTGAGTGTTGTTTACTGTTTTATATATGTTTGACACGTACTTTCTAAAACACTCAGCCTAGTGTATTATCTAAGAAGTATTTAATTATAGCCAGATCATCACCAACAATCAATCTAATTCCCAGAAGGCCTTAAATTATACTCTTAGCATCCAGGCGTGGTGGGGCACACGTATAATCCCAGCTACTCAAGGCTGAAGCACGAGCACAGGTTCAAGGCCAGCCTGGGCAATTTAGCAAGACCTTATCTTAAAATAAAAAATTAAAGGGCTGGTGATATAGCTCAGTGGTAGGACACTTGCCTTGCATGTGCAAGGCCCTGGGTTAGATTCCCAGTACCAAAAATGCAAGCAAAACAAGACAAACTGTGCTTTTAGGAGCATAGTGGTTATTAAGTATGCAGGTCAGAGAGCCCAGGTTCAGTTTCCAACTCTGTCTCTTCCTGGAACAAGTGACTTAATCACTTAGTACTGTAGATTCCTCATCTTTTTTTTTTTAGGGGAGGAGAGGGTTACTAGAGCTGTTCTACCTCTGAGCTACACTCTCAACCCTATTTTATTTTTATTTTGAAACAGGGTCTCACTAAGCCGTTGAGGCTGATCTCAAACTGCAATCTTCCTATCTTAGCTTCCCAAGTACTGGGAATACAGATGCGCATCACTGTGCCAGGCCTGAATTCTTCATCTTTAAAATTAGAATAACAAGAGGATCTTCCCTGTAGTGTTTTTGTGAGGGCAAAGTAACATGTAAAATGGTTAGAAAAGTGCCTGGTGTACAATAATCACTTCAATCAGGTTAGTTATTATTGTTGTGCTTCTTGTGACTAGAACAGTAGGTGTGCCTATAAATGGCACTACCATTTCCAGCATCATCTCTATAATTTTTGATTATGGAAAATTTCAAGCTCTGAGAAGTAGAATTGAATTTTGCTATATCTGTTGTAGCTATTTGCTTCACATCACCACGTCTTAAATGTCAGCCACTAGAAAGTGCCATAATTTGAAACCTTCTCTCTTAGTCACCATCATATTTACAATTCCTTGAAAATAGTTGTTAAAGCTGTTTTATATAAGCCGGATGTGGTGACGCATGCCTGTGATCCCAGTACTTGGGAGGCTGAGACAGGAGGATCACAGATTCAAGGCCAGCCTCAACAATTTAGCAAAACTTTCAGCAACTTAGCAAGACCCTGTTTCCAAAATAAAATAAAATAATATAAAATAGGGATGGGGTGTAGCTTGGAGGTAGAGTGCTCCTGGGTTCAACCCCCAGTAGCAAAAAAAACAAAAAACAAAAACCTATTATATATAGTTGGCCCTCAATAAATATTTGTGGACTAGATGAATAAAGATAATGTTTTCTCCAAATGCAATTGATATTAAAGGAAAATTCATTCTGCTTGTGGTCTAGCTACATTCACTTTTGCATTTATATATTAATTGGCTCATTCATTCGTTGAAACATTATTGAATGCTTTTATGGATAAGCAGTGGTGGCTCTGGGATTTCTATATAAATGAGCTAAGAGGTGACAATCTGTGTGGAAAGGGATTGGATAGATGGCATGTTTTGATGCATAGGTGCATAACAAGTGCAGATCACTTTGTCTGGCAGGTTATCAATTTGGGGCGGGGTAGGTCTGGTCTAGTTGATTGGAATGGACTTTTCATCCAAGATAGGCCTTGGATCATTCATCATATACAGGTCTTTTATCTGATTCTTCAGATTGTACATGGAAGAGAATTGAATATGTATAAAAGTAACTATAAACCCAGTGCAATGGCAGACTCCTGTAACCCCAGCATCTGGGAGGCTGAGGCAGGAGGATCCCATGTTGGAGTTTAGCCTGGACAACTTAGTAAGACCCTTCTCAAAATAAAAAGTAAAACCAGATATGGTGGTGCACGCTTGTAATCCTAGTACTTGGGAGGCTGAGACAGGAGGATCGCAGGTTCAGAGACAGCCTCAGCAACTTAGTGAGACTCCTGTTGCAAAATAAAGAATAAAACAGGACTAGCCGGGTGTAGTGGCGCAAGCTTGTAATCCCAGCATTTGGGAGCTGAGACCGGATGATCCGGGTTCGCGACCAGCCTCAGCTACCTAGTGAGGCCCTCCGCAACTTAGTGAGACCCTGTTTCAAAATAAAGAATGAAAAACTAGGACTGGGGGTATAGCTCGGAGGTAGAATGCCCCTGGGTTCAATCCCTAGTACCTAAAACAAACAAACAAGCAAAGGTGATGGAAGGTCACAATGCTGCCAGTGTGTGGGGGACAGAGCGTGGTCAGAGTGTGGTAGAAGAGGTGGGTTGGGCTGGAGCGCAGGGAGGGTGACAGTGGTAGTAGGTAGCTGGAGGGGAGATGGCGCCTCTTCCCACAGGGCCCCCCCAGTCACTTACAACCCATTCTTCTCCTGGGTGGGCTGGCGAGTTGGTGAAGGAGTTCAAATGGGAAATGGCAGTATCTTATTTTCACATTAGAGAGATAACTGGGGGGGGGGCAGGGAATGGAATGTGGACTAGAGATGGGAGAGGAAGTAGCTGGGAGAGGTGCCAGCCTGGGGCTCCGTGGTTGATGACTAATTGGCCAGGCCCCAGGAACTTCTAGTAGCTCTTGGAAAGGGGCAGATGGGCCCACCTCATGCACACTCTTTAAGCTGGGCCGTGTTGCCTGGGTTGGCAGCTGAACTGACAGAAGAGCCAAGTTTCCTTTCAAAGAAAATTCTTTTGTGCATTTTGAGAACCAGAAAGCCGCGAGTCAGCATTCTACTATCTTCGGTAATAGATAGGCTATAGATAGAGAAAATTTTGAAAAATTGTGGGGGCGGTGGCATTGTTAAATGAACACACACACACACACACACACACACACGGACATAATTATGTATGTCTATAAATCATACATAGGCATTTATTTACGTATACTTATCCATTCAGCAGGCTTATCTTCCTAATTAGTTTCTTAAGCAATTTTTTTTAAATTTTAGAATAGATTTAGATTTACAGAAAGGCGATGAAGTTAAATACAAAGAGTTCCCACATACCACACACTCTGTTTTCAGTGTTGCTAACAGCTTATATCAATATGGTACATTTGTCATAATTAATGAGCTAATTTCAATTGATCATTATTATTTTTTGTGGTACTGGGGATTAAACCAAAGGGTGTTATACCTCTGAGCTACACCTCCAGCCCTATTTTAATTTTTATTTTTGAAACAGGGTCTCACTAAGTTGCTGAGGGTCTTGCTAAGTTGCTAAGGCTGGCCTCAAACTTGCGATCCTCCTATCGCAGCTTCCCAAGGAATGCACCACCATGCCCAGATCCATGTATCATTATTAACAAAAGTCTATACTCTACTCAGACTTGCTTTGTTTTTCCCAGTGTCCTTTTTTTGGTCCCAGAGTCCCATGCAGGACACTGCATTACATTTAGTAACCGTATCTCTTGGCCATAATAGTTTCTCAGACTTTCCTTGTTTTTGATGACTTTGGCAATTTTGAGTTTTATAGCATTCCTAAACAGTCTGAAAATTTTGTCGTGATTTGGCTGAAGCGATGAGTTTTGGGGAGGAAGAGGATGAGTGTCATCCACATCCAAACACATATCAGGGACGCATGCTATCAAGATGACTGTACAGTGTTGACGCTAACCTTGCTCACCTTGATGAGGTGGTGGTAGTCAGGCGTCTCTGGAAAGTTATTCTGGTTTTTTTCCCTTTCCATACTCAGTTCTTTTGCAAGAGGTCACACCTGGGGAGTGTGGAGTTCTGCTCCACTTTCTGGATGCAGGAGCATGGAGATGAATTATTTGGAATTTCTCTGTATAGAAGATTTGTCTATTATCTCTCATCCTAATCAGTTTTGTTTGGGAGGCACTGGGGATTGAACCTAGGGGAGCTCTACCACTGAGC
The DNA here is from genome assembly GCA_004027655.1 of Graphiurus murinus. NCBI lineage: Eukaryota > Metazoa > Chordata > Mammalia > Rodentia > Gliridae > Graphiurus > Graphiurus murinus. The sequence goes on from PVLC010001385.1 coordinate 128,689, forward strand.
TATATCCTCAGTCCTTTTTATTTTTTTATTTTGAGATGTGGTCGCCTTAGTTGCCGACTGGCCTTGAACCTGTGATCCTCCTACCTCAGCCTCCAAAGTACTGGGATTACAGGTCTACACTACCATGCCTGGATTGCACTAATTAGGTTTTTTTGGTGGGGAGGGTACTAAAGATTGAACTCAGGAGCATTCCAACTCTGTGTTAGATCCTCAGCCATATTTGTTTTTTTTTTTAAATTTTGAAATAAGGTCTCACTAGGTTGCTGAGGCTAGCCTGAAACCTGGAATCCTCCTGTCTCAGCCTCTCAAGTACTGGGATTATAGGCCTGTGTCATCAGGCCCAGCTCTAATTAGGTTTTGATAAGGTAATTTCTTATCTGTTTTCTGAATTCCAAATGCTAATTCTGTAGCACTTGTATCACTTACCACCTACTGACATCTCCCACATTTTTTTTTTTTTTGTGGTACTGAGGATTGAACCCAGGGGCATTCTACCTCCAGGCTACACCCCCAGCCCTATTTTTTATTTTTTATTTTGAAACAGGGTCTCACTAAGTTGTGGAGGGCCTTACTAAGTAGCTGAAGCTGGCCTCAAACTGGGATCCTCCTGTCTCAGCCTCCCAAGTACTGGGATTACAAGCATGCGCCACCACACCCGGCCCCACATTTGTTTTTTTGTGTGTCATATATAAACATATCTGTGTCTTATTTACCCAAGAAGATTATAAACTTCTTAAAGACTGGAATAGTATTTGACTCAAAGCCCCCTACAGAGTTGGGCACAGCGTAGGCAGTTACTAAATACCGAATAAACAATTTTTAAATTAGTTTACTTTAAAATTTAAAGTGTTAACCATAGTTAATAGCTGAAACAGGGCATCACACTCTAAGAATATAAGAAATGTGACAAGCTGAGGATACTGTTGACCAGGCAACCTGATTCATGACTGTCATCCTGAATTTACAATAGTGGCTGATATAGCAGGGTGTGGTGGCATAGGTGTGTAATCTCAGTCCTTGGGAGGCTGAGATAGGAGGCTTTCGGGTTCCAGGCCAGTGTCAGCAATTTAGTTAAACCTTGTTTCAAAATAAAAAATAAAAAGAACCAGAAGTAGAATGGCCCTGGGTTCAATTCCCAGTACCAAAAATAAAAATAAAAATAAACACTTTTATTGTGATCTATCTGACAACATAGCAGTAATCTTGCTATATTTTTTCCTAAGGGAAGTATTTCTATAAAGCCACGACTATTTTTCCTTCTTCTTTTTTTTTCATGAGTAATTTTTGTATAGTACAACTTATTTTATTTCTTTAAATTATAGGCATTTTCCCAATTGACATTTCATATACAGATCATATTTTAGGCATCCCTCCCTCTGCGGCTATGTGATCTGCCGAAAGATAGTGGGCTTTTTATTTCCTCGCTGGCATTTTTCAACAGAAGTGGTCACTGAGTCCTTCCAAATAAACACTCCCTCAGTGTGCTCCTTGTCTAAATGGTTACACCTTTGAGGCCCAGGAGGCACCCTAGATTCCTGCCGCGGTGTAGGCGAGGGAGGAGGACTTCTCGCAAAGCCACCCAAGCTATGAATCGGCCCTGGCTTCCTGAACCATAAACAAATGCTAGCTTTGTTCTCCCCATTCCTCATTTGGTCCCAAGTATGACTCAGGGTTAGGCTGGGTCCTCAGGCTCGGTGCCTTTGGCTGTTAGAAGGAAGTGGGAGGATTTCAGGGTAGATCGGGGACCTTTTCAAACTGAAGAGAGGAGGCTGACTGCATGATGGGAGAAGAGGTATTTCTTTTGTTGTTGTTGTTTGCTTTTAGAGAGGCAATAGATCTCTTTCATTTGGGTCTTACCTAGAACATTTTGTAGCTGGCCCTCAGGACTTAGCTGAATTTACATGGGTGGGTTCAAATGAGGTGTGTGCCAGCTAGAACCTCCCAGCACAGGGGGAGCTATGGATAGGCAGAGGAAGAACCTAGCAGATGAAAGGGTTGTTGGCTAAACTCAAATGTTGCACTGGAGCTCTTTAGCTGTTTTCAGCCCCAGCCCCCCAATGCTTGGGCCAATTTGGACATTAATTTTTACAGATGTTTCCAATTTCTCTGTGTCTTGGTTTTCATGCGCTCATACTGCAGAGAGTAGTTTAGATGGGCAGTTTGCACAAGCAGTAACTGTTACACCATGTCACAGAGCTGTTTAGCAATTACAGATGTTTGTGCAGTCAACAAATCTAGCTTGCTTTTCAGGTTAGTTTAGGAGAGAAGAAGATGTCCACGCAGAGCGAGTGAGCCCTGGGCCATCGCGCTCTTGGGGGGCTTGGACATTTGGAGTTTTCCCTGTGAATGGAGAAGCTGTGAGTAGTAACTCTGGGTGCCTTGGAACTGTTATTTATGGAGATAAAGATATTTACTTAATTTTGTAAGGCTGAGCTTTTCTTTTCATATACTTATACATAAAGAAAAAGGCATTGAATTATTTGCATCGCTAGAAGTTTACTAGTAATAAGTGGTTCTGTGTCTCTCTGGGAGTTGTTCGTAGTTGTCTTCCTAAAAGCAGAAGTCTGTTATTTTCCAAACACAAAATAAAATTCCCTAAATAAACCACAGGATAAGTAAGGATTACAATGTGTCATATATCTTCCATATCCCTCTGTCTTGTTGAATAAAAAGGGGGGGGGGCAAGATGAGGTCTATAAAATATATCACCTTATGTCTTTTTCTGATAGCTTTAACTTGTAGTATTTTCAAAATTACAAAAAGGGAAAATAGCATGCCAAAAAGAAAACACATTGTTTAAACACATTATTTTGAAAGTCAGAGAACTTCTTGAAAGTTTTTTTAACCGTGTCTGTTGCTTGCCTAGGAGAACAGAGGCGGATATGTATAAGGGGAGCACTGACAGAGGTTGACTAGCATAAAGAAAAATTCAAAATAAAAAGGGCCAGGGGGAGTTCAACTTTAAAAAATAACTCTCTAGTGGATTGTGTGTTTAGTGTTGTATCTGAGAAGTTATCACCAAACTTAGGGTTACCTCAATTTTATCCTATGTCATTTTCTAGGTGTTTTAGGATTTTTGCATTTTACCTTTAGATCTGCAATTCATTTGAGTTCATTTTTGTGAGATCTCTGTCTAGATTCATGTTTTTGAGTGTGGCATCCAGTTGTTCCAGCACCATTTGTTGAAAAGACTATCCTTTTCTTCAGTGGCTTGCTTTTACTCCTTTGCCAGGCAACAGTTGGATACCTTTGTGTAGGTCTATGTCTGGGTCTTCTGTTCTGCTCCATAGACCTATTTGTCGTGTGTGTGTGTGTGTGTGTGTGTGTGTGTGTGTGTGTGTGCGCGCTACTGGGGAATGAACCCAGGGACATTCTACCTCTGAGATACACCCACAGCCTGATTTTCTTTCTTTCTTTTTGTTATTATTTGGTACATTGTAATTTTACATCATATCAAGGTATAGAGTGACAGAAAATTTTAGAAAATATAGAATGACAGAAAAGAAGTTGAAACTTCTGCTTCGCAAAAGATACTATTAAAAGAAAAAAAAGACAAGCTTAAGAATAGGAAAAAGGTCGTTGCAAATCACAGATTAAATAAAATATTGAGCTGGGTGTGGTGACACACACCTGTAATCGTAGTACTTGGGAGATTGAGACAGGAGAATCACAGGCAGCCAGCCTCAGTAACTTAGCAAGGCCCTCTGAAACTTAGTGAGACTCTGCTTCAAAATAAAATAGGGCTGGGGGTATATCTCAGAGGCAGAATGCCCCTGGATTCAATCCCCAGGACTACACATGTACACACACACACACACACACACACACACACACACACACACACACAGTATTGGTATCCTAAATATACAAAGAACTCTTAGAACTCAGCAATAAGGAAACCAGTAATTCAATTTAAAGATAGGGAAAAGGCGTAAACAACCATCTTACCAAAGAGAAGACAGCTGACACATAACCATATATAAAGGTATTCGCAAATTATCATAAAATTGCAAATTGAAACAAGGAGAGACCACCACTCACCTATGAAAAAGACTGGAGCTCCAAACACTGGCAACAGCATACACTTCTGAGGATGTGAAGCCACAGGAGCTCAGCCATTGCTGGTGGGAATGCAAAAGGCAACAGCCGCCATGGAAGATACTTTGGTAGGTTTTCACAAAACTAAACAAGCTCTTAGCATTTTTTGAGCAATCATGCTTTTTGGTATTTATCAAAATGACCTGAAGATTGATATCTAAACAAAAAAAATTGCATGTGTTAACAGTTTTATTCATTCTTACTAATAGTTGGAAGCAACCAAGGTGTCCTTAGTAGGCGACTCAATAAACTGCAGTAGACCTCTGCAGTAAAAAGAGGGGCAGGGGCAGGGGCATGTATGGCTTAGTGGTTGAATGGCCCTGAGTTTAACCCCTGGTACCCAAAACAAAATGAAGGGTAGATGAGTTGCCAAATGTCTTGGAGGAATAAAAAGATGTTCAACTGCGGTGACTTAGGAGGATTTTCCTAAGCAAAGATATCTGAAGTTTGCTGGTTTTGTTGCTGGATGCCATCATTGTGTTTTGATAAGTAGAACTCAGAGTTAGATATTTGTGTACAAAATGAAAATGATAAAGCCGGGCACGGTGGTGCACGTCTGGAATCCCAGTACTTGGGAGGCTGAGACAAGACGATTGCAAGTTCAAGGCCAGCCTCAGAGACTTACCAAAACCTTTTTTCAAAAAAAAAAATTAAAGGAGCTAGAAGTATAGCTCAGAGGTAGAAAGCCCCTGGATTCATAAAACAAAACAAAAAGATGATGACTTCACTGAGGAAATTAACAAAAGCATGATCAACTGTACAGAGTGAACTATGGAAAAGTCTCCACAGCAGCTCTGTCTCTGGAGTGTCTCCGTCCCCTTAGGTGAGGATCTGCAGTTGGAAAAGAAGATGGGAAAGGTGGGGAGCTGCCCCTTGGATCTGAGATCATAAGGTACTACTTGTGCTGTGAAGTGAAGCGCTCCCTGAACCTTCTGTTTCTCTGTTTCCCACGAATAGCTCTGCGATTTCTCTCATGACAAGAAATCTTTCCAATATTACCACTTTGACGACTAATAATAATAATAATCCAAAGGTGAAGCATATGAAGCAATAAATAGAAATTGCCCTTAGTCCTATCAGTGAGGAACAACTTTAGGTAATGTTTCATATGTATCCTTCTAGATATTTTTTCCTGCTGCGGTACACATAACCTGTCTCTCTTTGTACGATAATGGAATCATAGTAAATGTTACCTGCTTGCAAAACTTAACATATTATGGGCTTCTTTTTTTTTCTGTCAGAGAGTCACATGGTGTCTTTAGGGTCAGTACCCACTGTAAAGATACAGTACTATTTACTGAAACAACCCCCTATTGGTAACTATTGAGGCTGCGTCCACACTTTAAATATTAAAAAGATTTGTAACCCCAGTACTTGGGAGGCTAAGACAGGAGGATGACAGGTTTGAGGCCAGCCTCAGCAGAATTGAAGCTTTGTACCCATTACATGGTAGCCCCTATGGCACACTACCCCCTCAGCCCCTGACACCCATCGTTCTACTTTCTGTCTCTATGAACTTGACGCTGTAGAATCTGACACATTTGTCCTTGTGTGACTAACTTATTTCACATGGCCTAATGTGTACAAGGTCCTTCCGTGTTATAGCTTGTGTCAAGAACTTCCTTTTTAAGACCGAATAAGAGCCAGGCGTGGTGGCGCATGCTTGTAATCCCAGCATTTGGGAGGCTGAGACTGGAGGATCCAGGTTTGCGGCCAGCCTCAATTGCTTAGTGAGGCCCTCCACAACTTAGTGAGACTCTGTTTCAAAATAAAGAATAAAAAATAGGCCTGGGGATGTAGCCTGGAGGTAGAATGCCCCTGAGTTCAATCCCTAGTACCGCAAAAAAAAAAAAGACTGAATAAGTCATTATATGGACATACCCCATTTTGTTATTCCATACATCTGTCGTTGACATTTGAGATTTACCTGCTGTGAATAATGCTCCCATGAACATTGACCTAACAATACCTGTCCTTGCTTTCAATTCCTTTGGGAATATCCCCTAAAAGTAGAATTGTTGAATTGTATGGTAACTTTAATTTAATATTTTTGTAGAAACTTCATGTCGTTTTTTCACAGTGGCTGTGCCATATTCCTACCAGCAATGCAGAAGGTTTTTAATTTCTTAACATCCTTGCCAATACTCACTTTACTTTCTGGTGTGTGTGTATGTACCTATGCACAAGTGCGGGTGCATGTGGTACTGGGGGTTGAACCCAGGGGCGGGCATTCTATCTATGAGCTACACCCCCAGTGCTTTGTACTTAGCCTGTTTTTTTTTTCCCCCTGTCTGATATTCTTGCTAGTTGTGAAAGGATATTCTAGCCAACTGGGTTTTAGTGAGACTGAATGAGTTTAACACTGTATGACAAATGGCAATTTTAACCTATTTTTGGTACTAGGGATTGAATTCAGGGACATTCTACATCCCCAGCTCTTTTCATATTTTATTTTATTTATCTTATTTTTTGTGGTACTAGGGATTGAACTCAAGGGCATTGTATCTCTAAGCTACACCCCCAGCCCTATTTTTTATTCTTTATTTTGAAGCAGGGCCTCACTAAGTTGCGGAGGGCCTCACTAAGTAACTGAGGCTGACCTGGAACCTGTCATCCTCATGTCTCAGCCTCCCAAGTACTGAGATTACAAGTGTATACCACCACACCTGACTTCATCTTTTATTTTGAAATAGAATCTCCTCAAGTTGCTGAGGGTCTCACTTAGTTGCTGAGGCTGGCCTCAAACCTGTGATCTTCCTGTCTCAGCCTCTCAAGTACTGAGATTATAGGTGTGTACCACCATGCCCGACTGAAAACTGACAACTTTAAAACAAACCATCCAGCTTACTTTGATGGCATTGTGGAGATTAGCTGTTCACAGAAAGTGAAGCATTGTATGTTTTCGTTCATATCTAGAATCTAGGGAGAAATTGGGATACAAGAGGGACTCCAGATAATGGAAGAGAAACCCCAGTGGAGCGATGGAGGGAGATCTAGAGAAGATAGATGTGTGTGTGTGTGGGGGGGGAATTCGATGAAGGAAACATTTCAATTGATGCTATATACCTATATGAAATTATCAATGCCAATCTGAATGTCATGTACAGGGAAGGGGAGGCAGCAGGATGGGATCCAGGAGGTGGCTGACCAGGTACGATGTGCATGTATATCACTCTGAACCTCATTATGATATGTGATTACAATGGGCCAATAAACGTATATTAAAAATAAAGTATGCGAAGAATGTGCAAAAAAAAAAAAAAAGAATTTGAATCACAGAGCTCAATTAGCCAACAACTTGGTTTGTATTTCTTTATGGCACTGAAGGCCATTTCATTGGTATATGATGACAATCTTAGACTCTTAATATTGGAGGCTGGATCCCCAAATAAGTGCATGCACATAAATGCTCTAGAAACAAATGGAAACATAAGCACATTAACCCCTGTTTTAACCTCTAATAGATATTTCTGTCTTTTAAACCTGGGCTATAAAATGAACAATTCACCAATTAAGAGTGTTCGGGAATTGCCTTCAAAAGCACTTCTCCATCAAAAGGCCGGCCTCAAGCCATTTCACAAATGGCCTCTGATTCTGAAGTGTCACCTCAATTAAATGTATCCTTGAACTTTTAGGAATCAAATAGGCAGTGTTTGAAGAGTGAAGGCAGGAAGATTGAGGTCTGCATCTCCTCAGAGGTGTGTTTCTGTGTTGCCTGTAAGATGAGGAAGTTGGAAGCGGTAAAGATGGATTTACTGCCTCATTTTCTCTTTCCTCTTTTACTGACTAAGCATTTTCACCCACCAATGACTTTAATATGTTTTGCTCCATTTGTTTTGGTAGCATCTGCTCTGTCTGCTCTTTGTGTTTTGACTTCTTAGGGTTCTTATTTTCTCTTTCCACTAGAGGCAGCTTTTCTGAAACTTCTTGGGTACCTTTTCTAGACTCTGTGTGTGTGTGTGTGTGTGTGTGTGTGTGTGTGTGTGTGTGTGTGTGTGTGGTACTGGGGTTCAAATCTAGGAGCATTCTGCCTCTGAGCTGCACCTTCAACCCTATTTTATTTTTTAGTTTGAAACAGGGTCTCACTAAGTAGCTGAGGGCCTCTCTATAAGTTGCTGAGGCTGTCCTCAAACCAGGGATCCTCATGTCTCAGCCTCTCAAGTACTGAGATTACAGACATGCACCACCATGCCTTTTCTAGACTCTTAATCAAAGTGTATAATAAGTGAAGTAATGATGTCAAAAGTGTAAAGATTTTAGATCCAAAACAATCCTTATTTGTGCTCTTGGTATAGTGCTTAGCATTGTCTAGTTACTGTACCAGGAATGTTATATGCCACATAGGTCCTATGTATAATTATATATTTAATTATGTTATTTCCAACCCAATACCCTCCTCTACTTTTATGCATTTTTAAAAGCAGAGAAAATGGACTTAATCATAATTTCGAACCGGGTGTGGTGGTACATACCTGTAATCCCAGTACTTGGGAGGCTGAGACAGGAGGATTATAGGTTGGAGGCCAGCCTCAGCAACTTAGCAAGGCTCTCAGCAATGTAGTGAGACCTTGTTTCAAAACAAAAATTAAAAAGGGTTGGTGGTATAGCTTGGAGTTAGAATTTCCCTAGGTTAACCCCCAGTACAAAAAAATAATAATAATTTATAATCCTATTTTTTCAAGGGATAGGCATATAGATATTGCTGGGTTTTGATCCAGAATAGGTGAAAATCTTATGAACCTGATAACTCTGTGCCTGAGCATTACAGATCACATTACTGATTTGCAAAATAGAGGTGAAAAGCACCTAATTAGTAGATAATCTCACTGTGCTTCTCATTGAAGGGTACAGGATCTCTGGCATTTTAGTGGATTTTTGCATTTGTTCCCCAAAAGTTTAAGCCACTCCAGATTTTTGTGACCTTCAGGAATAAGTCATTAGGCAGAAAAGGAGAAAAGCAGTCTGGATAAGAGGTGAAAAGTGGTTTTAAGAAAATTAATGAGCCAGACGTGGTGGTGCACACCCGTAGTCCCAGTACTTGGGAGGCTGAAACTTTAGGATCACAACTTTGGGGCCAATCTCAATAACTTAGAGAGGCCCTCCACAAGTTAGTGAGATCTTTTTTCAAACTAAAAAATAAAATGGCCCTGAGTTCGATCCAGAGTATGAGAGAAGGGGTTGGGGAAAGAAAGTAGAAATTAGGAGGTGTGGAGATGTGGTTGTCATTGCAGCAAAGAGAGATGATGAAACAGAGTCCGTGAGGAAATGAAGAATTATACAGGTTTATTTATTTATTTTTGGTACTGGGGATTGAACCCTGGGGGCATTCTATCTCTTCCCTATACCTCCCATCCCTTTTTAAATTTGAAACAAGGTCTTCATAAGTTGCTGAGGGCCTCACTACATTGCTGAGGCTGGCCTTGAACCTGTGATCCTTCTCTCTCAGCATGTTTCACCGCACTTGACTATTATGCAGGTTTTGATGGGTGACTGTTCTCTGATCCCACTAATGGCTGAAAAAGAGCGCCCCATTTGACTTGAGGCATGGTGATCAGGTTCGGCATAAGGGAGAAGTAGCCAATGTTGAGGGCTGATAAACTCTTAATTGTCCCATAGAGTCTAGAATGTGCAAGTCTTTTACTGAAAATCCTTATAAATTTGATTAGATGACCAATCTGAAACTCATCTGTCTGAAATAGATTAAATATAAGAGCTTGGGAGTATAGAATGTGTAATCTACTCTAAAAGTGCCATTCCTGGACTTTGTCTTCCATTGTCACTATCTTATGTGAGTCTATTGTTTTCCCTGTGCAGGGCCAATAGAAAGTCTTTGTGGAAGGCACAAAGAGAGATTGCTGCTCTTGGAAGCTTACAAGTAGATAACATTAAAATGAACCTTTTCCTTTGTAATAGAAAAGACAAGGAATTTCTCCAGCCCAGAAAATGTATCAATTGGGATATGTGTGTGTGTGTGTGTGTGTGTGTGTGTGTGTGTGTGTGTGTGTGTGTTTTACTGGGGATTGAACCCAGGAGTGGTCTACCTCTGAACCACACTCTCAGCCCTTTTTATTTATTTATTTTGAGACAGGGTCTCACTAAATTGCTGAGACTGGCCTAGAACCTGTGAGATCCTCCTGTCTCAGCCTCCCAAGTACTGAAATTACAGGTGTGTGCACCATACCCACTTTCAACTGGGATATTTTACAGGTCTCGCCTGCTCCACCTTAAAAGAACAAAATGTATCTTAAAATAACATATAACAAAAAAGGGGGCCACTTAAGAAAGCACATGAGTAAAATACATGAATCTTCCTCTATATGTAGTCTTTGTATGTTACAGAGAAAAGCCAAGAGAATGGGAAATATTTTAGTACAAGGAAATGAGAACATGTAATATGAATAATGAAAGACTTACCAATCTAATTTGCATAAACTCGGCATATTAAAGAGAATTTACAGCGTTAGTTAAGAGAAATTTCTTCCTCAGACTTACTGTTGGACTAAAGTTAAAATGAATGAATATGAATGGACAGCCAAGTGCAGACTGTATTGAACTCTTGCTTCACCAGACCAAAAATTACAAAAAGGTTCCTCTTAAACCTTTTGTGCACATGTGTATTCCTATTAATGTAGGAATAAGTATGATGTATAATTACAATGTAGCAATAAAAGTATAAAAATAAAATAAGTAATACAGAAAATATTTTAAAAAGTATACTTAATCATTCTGTCCCCACTCCAAATTTGAATCCCATTAAAAAAATTAGTCTTGATTCCTGAAAGTTAGCAAAATCAAGGTATGTTTATGTTAAGTGGAGGTGCTTATCAAATAGCTGTGAAATCCATGTCATTTTAAAATTACAGCTGGATGTGGTGGCACATGCCTGCAATCTCAGTACTTGGGAGACTGAGAAGGATTGTAGGTTCAAGGCCAGCCTCAGCAACTTAGCAAGGCTCTCAGCAATGTAGCAAGACTCTGTTTCAAAACAAGAGATAGAATAAGGTTGGGGATATAGTTCAGAGTTAGAATACCCCTGCATTCAATCCCCAGCACTGCAAAAAAAAATTGTGATATACTTAAGTAAATACAGAAGTTCTAAAAGTAGCAAGGAAAAGGAGAACCTCGAAATTTGGGGGGATGGCTACTTTTCATCATGCTTGTTTTTCTATGATTTGAAAAAGTATTTGCAGTAGCTGCTTTGATTTGTGTTTTAAAAGAGTTTTTACTCTTGAGAGGCTGATAGAGGAGGGTCGAAGGTTTGAGGCCAGCACATGTAACTTAGTAAGACCTTATTTCAAAAACAAACAAACAAAACAAAACAGACTAGAGGTGTAGCTCAGATATAGAGCACTCCTGGGTTCCATCTCCAGTAATACAAAAAAAAAAGTTTTGTTTTTTTTTTACTTGTAAAGACCTAGAAAACTGAGGACAATTAAAGTGTGGACCCTATGCAAAATAGATGCCATTCCTTAAATATATACTTCCTCAAAGACTGGGAAATAAAGAATCAGTAAGCATTGTCTTTGATCGTACATAAAAAACCAGTTACAGATAAGTTAATTCTTTTTTTGTTGGTCCCTTTCAGATGTACAAATAAGGATTTCATAGGTTTAATTAGAACAGGAAATATGTTTTTGACTTTGAAAATATTTAATGTCTTAATACTCTTTTTGAACAACATTAATTGGAAATGACTCCACGTCATGTACTTAGTCATTGAAGATATGAACTGATGAGTAAGTATAAGTAAAGTGTGATGATAAATGGCCAGGAATGTTCTATATGGGTAGCGTCTTGCAAATTACTGTCATGACTCATTGTACATCTGATGTTATTAACACCCTTACTAATGGCTTGGAAAAGGAAAGATAATGACACACAAATGAAATCTGCATGTGATGTCTAGTTGCAAATCAAATCAGACCTGACAAAAAGACATGAACCAGGTGGGGAGGTAGACTGTCATTTATAGCTACACTAGTGTACTTTATTTTCTTACAGCTTTGTTTCTTCTAATTATAAAAATGATAACTGGCCTTTTTGGACACATTGGGAAACAAAAGAAATAAAAAGACAGTAAAAAGTACTGATCATTTAATCACCCTGGGGCAGCCACTGTTTTTAAATATTAACCTTCAATCCTCTTGCTGTACATTTTAACTGGTTGAGATCATACCACATACATAATTTTTCCCACACACATAATTTTGTATCTTGTTCCCTTAGCATTATATAAAATTTCCCATGTCATTACAACTTTTTATAAACATTTCTTTAGAAGGCTGTGTAGAAGGCTCAGGGTTTTGGGGGGAGGGTTTTGTTTTGGTTTTGGTGGTGGGGATTGAACCCAGGGTATTTTGAATGTGAAGCACAAACTCTACCATCCTGCCCCAAGGCTCTGTTTCAAGCCCCTAGATATGAAGAGGAACTAGGAGAACTGGAATTCCTTGGTTGCACTGATTTTCATCAACATTATATTTACTTATTTAAAAAACTGTTTTGGTCCATTATAATTATACATAATAGATTCATAGTGATACATTCATATTTGCACAGAGTGTAATTTGGTCTGTTTCCTTCCCCGTAACCCTCCTTTAATACTATCTTTAAATCTCCCATATTATAACTGAGCACATAACACTTTTTTTGTATATGGTACTGGGGATTGTGAACCCAGGGGCGTTCTACCTCTGAGCTACACCCCTAGCCCTTTTTATTTTTCATTTTGAAACAGGTTCTTGCCAAGTTGCTGAGGCTGGCCTTGAATCTGCGATCGATCCATCTAGCTCAGCCTCCCAAGTACTGGGATAACAGGCGTGCACCACTATGTCTGTCTCAGAACACAACACTTTCTTGACAACATAAATGTAAAAATAACAGGAAAGTGGCCCAAGCATGTAGCCTGCAGTGGTCAGCATTACACGCAGGCTTGCTAAATTGAATGGATTCCATACAGGGTCTGAAAAGGATTCTAATTCTCCCTTCCTCCCTGATCCTGAAAGAAGCCTTTAAGAGCAGCGTTTGGCGGGAGGCCTGGCCGCTTCCAGGTAGAGGGTTGTGAATTCAGCTTTTCATGGCTCAGTATCTGTCTGTAATTTCCACTAGTGGCTTGAGAAATCTGGACCGCATGAGTTTCTGGTCTCGTTTGGCCCTGCCTGTTTCTTAACTGCCTTGGGAGGAGTATCTGTTTGGCCCAGTGCTTTAGGATTTCTTCATCACTATTGGATGGATGCCAAGCTTTGTAAAAGATGGCTCGGGGTGAGTTTTCTGTGGTGGTGTGTTTGCTCCTGAGTATCAAAATGCTCAGTAAAAGGCTTTCTGTTCTCTGACAACGGGCTGTTTTGCCCAGACACACGCCTTGTTGTTTCTCCATCCTGCACAGTAGATAACAGTTTGGAAGCAGCCAGAAGCAGCTGGCACAGGCCCCTGTTCGAGGGGCTCCTCCTGTGATGCTCTTCCAGCCGCTCACTGTGGGTGCCACCTTACCCAAAGCTTTGTTGAGCCGGAAGCTCTGTGGGTTGTCAGCTCTGACCCTCCTCGCTTCTCCTGTCTTCTTTGTTCTGTCTGTTTTTTCTCCCAGGCAGTGACTGACTATAAGGTAATGGCCGCCGATTTTATCCCTTCTCACTTTTCAGATATATCACTTTTCTCTAAGCACGCTGTGTGACTGTCTTGTAAAAAGTTACTCCATATTCCCCAGTCCCCAGGCAAAGGGATGGAGCAGTTAACCTGCTGGTTTACAAAGCTGTTGTCATCGAACCGGCCTTCTTTGTAACTGGAAGTCATAAAGAGGCATTATGAGGATCGATTTTTCTTTTTATTCAGTGAAATTCAATAACAGTAAGCACTTTGCATACTGGTTTTCATTTCATCTTCCTAGAAAAGTCTATGGTGTATGTATTATTATCTCTGTTTCATAAGAAGAAACGAAGCCAGGCATGGTGGCACATGACTATAATGCTGGTACTTGAGAGGCTGAGACAGGAGGATCATAGGTTGGAGGCTACCCTCAGCAACTTAGCAAGGCCCTCAGCAACTCACCGAGACCCTGTTTCAAAAACACAAAAAACTAAAAAGGGCTGGGGTTATGGCTCAGAGGTTCAGTTGAACCTGGGTTCAATCCCCAGTACCACACACTACCACCACCATAATAAAGAGGAGACTAAGGTAGAGAGAGGTTAGGGAACTTGACTGGGATCACATGGCTAGTAAGGCCATTCCTAGGGACCATTTTTTCTCCATACTAACTCACTCTTACCATGAGACATTGAAATCAGGGGCAGGTTTATTTGTTCCATTGTTGTATCCCCAGCACCTTGAAAATGCATTGCATACAGTACTTTCTCCATAAGTCTCTATGCCTTCTCACAGATATTGAGTATCTGTTGAAGTAAATTTGGAATATATATATATATATATGTATATATATAATTTGGAATATACATATGTATATATATATATATTGGAATATATATGTGTGTATATATGTATATATATGTATATATGTATACATATATATTTGGAATATATATATATTTGGAAAATTATATATATATATATATATATATATATATTTGGTACCAGGGCTATGACTCAGGAGCATTCTACCTTTGAACTACACCCTCAGCCACTTTTACTTATTTTTTTTGTCTTGAAACAGGGTCTCTCTAAGCTGCTGAGACTCTCACTAAGTTGCTGAGGCTGTCCTCGATCTGCAATCCTCCTGTCTCAGCCTCCCGAGCACTGAGATTGCAAGCATGCACCACTACTTCCTGCAAATTCTGAATATTTAGTACCTCCAATGTGTAAGGCACCTACCTGAAAAGATGCACAGATGACTAGGACACACCCTCCCTGCCCTCATTCCAATTAATGAACCAGCCATAGGGAGAAGTAGCCAGAAATCCAACACGGGGGAGGGGGAGGGGGCTGTGCTCACCCAGGAGGTGAGAGAGAATTCCAGTCACTTTCCTGGAAGGCACCTGGTATTGGTTTGCCTCCATTGTTGAAAATGTCTTACTGACTAGTGCCTGGATTACCCTGAGCTTAATAGGATGTCTCTTTGTGGATCTCCATTCTTGAAGCACCTTGGAGTCATCTTCATAAGTGTACCACTATACATCTAGAAGATGTATCCGATGGGCACATGACCTCCAGCTATATCTAGGAGGCTTCTATGCTGAATAAGTATGTGACCTGAACTCATTCTTTTTTTTTTTCTAATACTGAGGATTGAACCCAGGGGTTGCCTACCTTTGAGCCACACCCCTACACCTTTTGAATTTTTATTTTGAAACAAGGTCTCACTAGGTTTCTATTAGTCTTGCTGAGTTTCTGAGGCTGGCCTCAAACCTGTGATCCTCTTGTCTAGACCTCCTAAGTATTGGGATTATAGAAGTGCACTACAACGCCCAGCTTGAACTCATTCTCTCTAATAAAAAACATAAAAATAATATCTTCAAGACTTTTTAGGTAACCTTTGATATAATTTTCTCTGTCCTGTAAATTAAAGAGATCCTAAATGATTTAAAAAAGAATGTTATCCTTTTTGTTTGTTTCTGGGGATTTTGAAGTAAGTTTGTTATTTTGTGTGTGTGTTATTGTGTGTGTGTGTGTGTGTGTGTGTGTGTGCGTAGTGCTGGGGATTGAACCCAGGGCTTATCCACATGCTTGGCAAGAGCTCTACCATTGAGCCATATCCCCAGCCCCCTAGTAAGTGTTTTTCTTTAGGAGTCTGGAGCAGGTGATGAAAGTGAAGAATGAACCCTTCAGTATTAAAGCCAGAGCCATTTAGCATTCGCCAGATTTAGAGATTGGCTTTATGGAACAAATAGGTTATCTTTTATAGCGGGAGAAGGAGTGTTTTAGATAAGACAGAGGCGCATGAACTCAGCAGGCATCCCTGGGTTGGAGGCTTCCGGAAAAAGATGGATTTGTTCTCTAACTCACCTCATTAGATGCTATCTGCACCCCTGACTATTTTGGGGTTTGAATATTATCAGGATATTAGAGCCTCCTAAGCAATTTTTTGCCATTCTAGTCAACATCTGTAGGGAAAAAGAGTCTTTCAGGGTGTGTTAGCTTTTTCATTGTCGTGACCAAAAAACCTGAAAGAACAATTTAGAGGGGGAAAGGTTTATTTGGGCTCAGAGTTTCAGAGGTCTCATCCACAGTTGGCAGGCTCCAGGGCACTGGACCTTGAGGCAAGGCAGAAAATCATGGTGGAAGGGTGTAGCAGAGGAAAGCTGCTCCACTCATGGCAACAGGGAAGCAGAGAGAAGGGCCGGGGAGAAGGTAAACCCTTCCAGGGCTCACTCCCTGGTAGCCTACAAGGTCCCACCTCCCATTTGTCCATCCAGCTGTCAATAGATTCCTCCATTGATGAGGTCAAAGCCCTCATGATCTAATCATTGCCTAATAGACCCACCTCTGTTGCTTGCTGCATTGGGGGGCCATGCTATGTGTGTGTGTGGGGGGGTACTGGGGATTGAACCCAGAAGCATTCTACCTCCAAGTTATACCCCCAGCCCTATTTCTGTTTTGAAACAGGGTCTCACTAATTTTCAGAGGGCCTCATTAAGTAGCTGATGCTGACCACAAACCTGTGATCCTCTTGTCTCAGCCTCTCAAGTACTAGGATTAAAAGCATGCACCACTATACTTGGCTAAACTGTTTATTTTAAATTTGTCAGATTAGAAAGATGCCTTTTTGTGTATCTCAAGGGCTTTTCTTGTGGTTTTTTTTTTTTTTTTTTTTTTTTTTTTTTTTTTTTTTTTTTTTTTTTTTTTTTTTTTTTTTTTTTTTTTTTTTTTTTTTTTTTTT
>PVLC010001386.1:0-145407 GCA_004027655.1 Graphiurus murinus
TGATGTACTTACACAATCATATCAAGGTCACTCACTGAAGTGAACCTGAGGGGGAGGGAGGGGGAGGGGATTGGGGTGGGAATTGGGGAAGGGGTCAAATGAGAATTGTGTGCAAATATGTTGTTAACAACTCGTACTTAACAAAGATGTATGCTATATTGCACGAATTACTACAATAAAAAATTAAAAAAAAAAGAAATAATATTATACTATTTTTAATTTCAATCAAATTACACTTGGACATGCTTACCAATTTGTCTCATCTTGAAAATTTCAAGGACTTATGTTTTATGATTTCTAAACTACAAAAAAGAATAACTTCATTTGATAGTAAATCTAAAGTGAATTAAAAATTAATTAAATCTTTTGAGATTGTAATGTATGTGGATTTCTTTGTTTTGCATTATTAAATCTTTTATTCTTCTTTTAATTATGCAAAGCTTAAACATATAATTTAAACATACAATTTAAACATAGCTTTCAACATTCATATGTATGAATACACACAAAATAGTGCAGTGCTAGGTATCTGTTGTCCACCTTTCCAAATCCACACCTGATCCTTCTCTACCACACCTTTCATGAAGAGCTAACTTTCACCTAGAATCTCATCTGTTACCTGACAGTGAGGTGTGTTTAGCTATTGAAGAACATAAGCAAGGAGCAAGATGACAGAAATTGGAAGACAGAGATGCTGGGATTATTTCTTTATTCTTGCGTTGTTGACAACATTCCTTTCTTTTTGTGTCCAAAGACAAGAAATAAGATCAATAATTCTTTGAGAGACAACTGATAATAAAACTTCTCAACTAAATTGAGTGACTCCAAAAAAAGGTCATATTAAAGGAGTGACTCTCTCTTCTTTATTCTGCAAAATCTAAAAATAATCACTATGAATTGAGAGTAGGATTGGATGGAGAAAGCCTGATGAAATCAATTGAAACTAGTATCTAAGAAAAAATGAATTTATTGGCATGTGACTCTGATTTAAAGCAGAAAGAACCCTACTGAAATATCCAAATTATTGATGTCAAGAAATGGCCAATCTGGCATAAAAAAATAATTGACTAAGACATGAAACAGTTTTCATTTTCTCTCTTAGATATTCAGGGTGTTGTAAATGTTTATCATCTCCAACAAGTACATAATCCACAACCTCAGTTTTAGACAATGTTGTGAAGGGTAAATGTACAACTTCCCAGAATATAGAACTAAGAGCCTTGAACAAAGGTTCCCAGACTCTTGTAGAGGATGCAAGATTTAGTAAAGAAATATGGAAACAGTCTCTTCCTCCCAGGCAAATCCTTTGAAAAGCCCACTTCATAAATTCAAACATTGCTATGAACCACCAGTGCTAGCACAGCTGTATGTATTATATCTTCCCATTTCATTTTTAAATTTGAAAAATGTTATTGATGTTATTTTATTTGAATTTACTTTATATTGGGATATACAGAAATATATTTTCTCTGACTCTATTTCTTCTTTTTCTTCTCCCATTACCTCTTGGTCTTCCTCCTCATTTCTCTAATTATCATATATCTGCCCATCCAAGGGTATCAATTCCTATGCCTGATTTTTTAAAAATTAGTTAATTTTAAGCTAATTTACTGACTGTATGGGACTTAATTTTGATTCCCTAGCAAGGGAAATAGTTAAGCTCTACCAAGGAAAACAGAATAAAAAAGTTTCATAATTTTGAGAAGGGTAGACTGATGCAGAGATAATGTTTTTATTTATAGAATTTTTTATTTATTTTTGGATGTATGAAAAACTTCAATACTCAATACCATTTCTTTTAGGTATAGTCACATATTTGAATATATTCTAATCAATATATTATAGGATGAAATTGTGATCACCACATGGATGCTGTGTTATTCATAGTTCTACAGAGAAAGAGAATCAAAACTCACATAATATATTTACATATTTTTAAAATATTGAATTCATTATTAGAGGACAATTCCCAGTAAGAAATTCCCCTGAGTTACTTCCCCAGTAGCACACACACACACACACACACAAACACACAAGCACACATGCAGAAAATTAGATGTCTCTGTGGGGTGGGCAAGAGTAATAGAGATTTATTATAATAGTGGATCCACATGATTATGGAGCCTGGAAATTCCCAAAATCTTTTGAGTAAGTCAAGAAATTGTGGACCCAGGACAGATGATGGTTGTGTACCCATTTTATAGACAGCAGGGTCAACACACAGGAACAGCTGAAGCTTTTTTTCTACTCCAAAGACAGGAAAATTTTGATGTTGCATTAAGTGAGATTAATTCCAGAATAAAGGTATCCAGAGGGAGATTTTTCAATCTTTAATGATGTAAAGACATGGGGGAAGGTGCTATCTATGAACTAGAGAGCGCGATGTTCATTCAATACCATGTCTGCCTCTATGTTAAGAATTTTGAACCTTGAGGACTGAAAAAAGTATATAAGCTACCTTCTGGTATCTTTTTCATGTCAGCTTTAAGACATCTAAGACTGAGAACTCTCTAACCCACAGAAAACTCAGACATGAATAGAAACTAAGTTTACCTACTAAACCACTGATTTGTTAATGTGTTTGACAATGTAGCATACATTATTAATAATAATTTAAACAGTTTGAGACCATAATAGAATTCTATAATATTACCAATTCTGTATGAACTTTAGCAATTATTCTTAATGATGATGAAGTATATGGGAAATTTTCACTAAAACACCAAGAAATAAATCTTAATGTGTTTATTAGATTCAGAAAAGCAAAATAAGAACACATTGACTAGGATAATTGATTTCAACAAATTATAGTTACATTGGATCCAGAGAACCTCTCTTTAGCCAAGTTTAAACCAGAAATACTGGAGAAATCAAGATTAATAAGGACTGAGTGGATGAAATTAAATCATGAAAGAAAATGCTTAAATAAGGAGATATGGTAAACCTGAGTATTACAAAGAAACTTTTTAAATCTATGAAAATACATAAATGATACAGAAAGAACATTTAATATTTATTGTATTTAATATTTTAAAATTCATTAATTTATTTAATAGTAATTTATATATGTAGTTTATTTAATAGTTAATTTATCAAGACTGGTTGGGAGGAACCTATGATGAAGAAAAGGATATTAAAAAAGACATAGACATTGATAGTTTATCATTATGCTACAAATAAGAAAAAACATTATTTTTGGTAAATTCATTCTTTTGTAATATATGTGACATAAATGCACACATACAAGCACAAAAGTATATTATATTTCAAATGTAAAGTAATAAACGAAGAACAAAATCAGGAAAAATAACTGAAGACAACAATAAGACATAGATGAAATTATTATATTATAAATATATATTTGATTGTTTCACAGAGGATTCATGCAAATAATATCATTTAGAATAACATTTTTACCAAAATCTTACTGAAGATCATTTTCATTATACTAATTATTTTTAAGTCTTTGTTGATATATTTTTCTGCAAATGTATTGCCAAAAAATTGCCTTTGGTTCTAAAAATGTATGTTTATATTAATAAATTTACCATATATAATGGCTCAGTTCAATATTTAATATCAGCAATAAATCATTTCAGGTGCCTGCTTCTATTTAGTTATGGTCTATTTTATTTCCTTTCCATTCCATTACTTAGTAATGTGCTATATTGTTTTATTTTCATGAATACATAAGAGAAAATTCTAGACATTAACATAAAATTCAAAGTTCACATTTATCTTCTTCACATTTTGCCCCAGTTGCACATGCGCTTTTCTCTGCATCATACCCAGTTCTATAGCACTATCTTGGTTGTGATTTGGTACTGCTTTGGGTTAGAGACATTAAAGAATAATCTAAATAAAAATAATCTTCATGTTCTTTTTTATCAAGGTTGTATTTATTAGCTTAATTCAATAGAAATTAAACTTGCTGAAGTATAAGTTCTATGAATCTCTCTGAGAGAAGAATAAACTGTTTAGCTCTAGTGGGAATTCTATAAGCTCCTTCTTAATTAATTTAAGGAGGCTTATAAGAATGAGATAGATACAGTGGGAGCGTCTGAAAGGTGTCTTAATTAGTTTAAGCAAGCTTGTTAAGTGTGATATGTTTGTGAGATGAATCATTGCATTCATTCATCACTGGGGTAGACTCTAGGCATGGACACTACACATTCTATACTATTTTGAATACGTTACATAGAGTTGCAATTTTGTTGTACTGAGTATTGAACTGGGAGGGATTCTACTTCTGGGCTACAACTACAGTCCTTTTTATTTATTTATTTATTTTTATTATTTTTTTAAGTTGAAACAGCATCTCACCAAGTTGTTAAGGCCAATCTAAAACCAACTATCCTCCTGTTTCAGAGTCCCAAATACTGGGACTATAGGTGTGCACCACCATGCCTTGCTTGCATTTCTCTCTCTCTCTCTCTCTCTCTCTCGCTCTCGCTCTCGCTCTCGCTCTCGCTCTCGCTCTCGCTCTCTCTCTCTCTCTCTTTCTCCCTCTTTCTCTCTCTTCCTTCATTATTTTTATTTTTTTAATTTACAAAGTTATGAAAAATACTCAGTATTGTATAGTCTTTATTTACTTTCCAACGCATGGGGACACCTTCTCTACTAACAATGTGACCTTCAACGTCATGGTTAAAACTATCAAAATATCTTTATTACAGAGAACTATTACAGAAGGATTTCTCCAGAAAGTTCTCATAAAACTTACCAGTCTATTATCCTTCATGTCTGATTTCAGTCTTCACCCACTTCTACAGATAGACTCAATATGAAACACACATACACTCTTTAGTAAATTAATTCAATATCGAGAGTTTGGGTAAGGGTTTTGGTAGAATTTCTATGGAATGTGGGGAAGGAATTACATTACATGCCTCACAGGACTTACTATCTTAAATCCATTTGGTTATAATTGCTTCCTCTGTTCTCTTTCTATTCACATCTGAGTTGGAAGGGAAGAAGGTAGACTGGCAGAGATTCACTCTCTCTGCTTTGTTTGAGTGTGTATTGCCTTTATGCAACGTTTCTCAAAAAATGAGGCATAAATTGCTCTCAAGTGGACATTTGATATTTACACATATAGATTGACACTTTGAAAATTATACAATAACTTAAACATAAAATTTTAAAAGAACTTTAGATCTTTAATTCTAAACACAGTATTTGCTTTCTTCATTTTTTTTCTGAATGCAAGTGTTTGTTTTTTATCAAAAATATGATTTCCAAAAACAGAGCATATTTTTGGTGTATTTAAATGTCATAACAATTGGGTTCAGCCTTGTTAGGACCTGCAACAGCACATGTTCTTTAGAATAGAGGAAATGGAATAAAGGAATTTTCCTTAAAAAATAAAATTTCAGGTTGCACATAGAACAATACACCACTGTGTTATCTCCCCTATGCCTGGGTCAGTCCTAGCAAGACTATTCCTAGTTTGAGGAAGTTTCTGTCATTTTAAGTGGAGTTATTTATCCAGCTTTATGATGATTAGCATACCTTTATACCTATGAAGAGCCAACAAAAAAGAAGGTAGACAAATCTAACCTTGATAATGAAGAATATTTAATACCTGAGAACAGCAAGTAATTGTAGTTCTGAAAGGAAACAGAAACAGTCACAGAAGATTATACAGACACAGGATAAAAGTAATCTAATGCATTTATGAGAATCTGCAGTCTGTGAGTCCACTGAATCATCTGGACTTAGCATTTTGTAACGCTAATAAATTTTTAAACCAAGTTTGGCTTGGAGCCCATTTTTGTTGTTGGCTTTGAAATTTCTGTTCTATGTTCTTTCCCAGCAAAATTGTGGAACTGAATAAATATCAGTAACCTACATATTTGTCCTTATATCCATAACCATCCACATTACTCATCCCTGGAATTTCTAAGGAATCTTTCACCAAATAGTTTTAATATAAATTAAGTCCTAGAACAATCATTGCTCATGTCTCTATGTCCCAAGAGGACACTGTTAAAAGTCATGCCAGCAGTGATTGCTGAGATTAAATCAGGTTAAGATGATTAACAAAGTATATTTTACTGAAAATAATATATATATTCTATATATACTTCTGTATATATAGTATCTGTACCACATAAACACTTCTTTTGTACTATCATTATAAATAAGTTATGATTGAGTAAATCCCTTTAAATCAACTTGAGTAACAGGAGAGTGACTGGAGTGGAAGAATAAAACAGATTTTGATTTTTTTCATATAAAAGAATTTAAATTTATCTTCAAGTATAACACAACAAAAACCCAGATATCAACAGTATTATTTTCCTCAATTATTTCCTTTCCCCTCCCTTCCTTTCTTCCTTCCTTCCTTCCATCTATGTAGGTAACCAGTTTTTTCATATATTAAATATTGTACTATCTAGTATTTTAGAAGTATACTAAAGGAAAAATGACAGGCAAAGGATGGACTTTGTAGCACATGAAAAAGTTTTGGCTTTCTCAAAAAGCCAGTGTTTTAATGAGGTCTAAGTATCTGCCCCTAGGAAACATAACACTTCTTCAACTTTCAATGTTTATTCCTGTTCTATTAAAGCTTTCTAACAAGAATCTGGAAAAAAAGAGGTTTAAAGCAATTACTGTATATAAAAATAATGATTTAAAATTGCAATTTTCTATATATTAAGAAATAGTTCCTTAAAGATTCTGAATATGACTGTGCTCATTATATTTTGTGCAGAATTTTTATATTTGAGCATGAATTCAAAAACTGAATTTTGTGAAAGGAAGCCAAGGAACACATTTCATCTTCATAACTGCTGTTAACTATCACCTCATTAACAATATTGTGCACAATTTACCAAGTTTTCTATATATTAGCAAGCATGTATAAGATTGCTTGTAATTCTTTAATGTCAGGATTGACTTTTTTCCTTTAGCAATGCAGTAAATATTATTTTATAAAAATACTTTATTTTTAAGCAGCTTGTGTTTTATTTTTCTGAATATTTATTGGGTTCATTTGGCTAGATTCAAACACAGAGTGCCATCTATCCCCTTAACCTATTTCTTACTACCCACTCCAGTAATGAAGCTTTTTAACAGTGTCTTTTTCGTTTTCTTTCTGCTGTTTGTCACCACAGCTATTTATGACACTTCAAGCAATGGCAAGGAAGAAACACTATTTAAGCTCAGGAACCAACTGTTCTCATTCTGAAAATATTAACAGTTAAAATTCTTCAGCTGGGAACCCACACTGGTTTCTAACCTTGATCTTATTTATTATGACACCAGTATACTCTAGTCAGAAGAAAAATAACCTATATTTTATATTTTAAAAATGGTCTATTTTAGATGCTTTTGACTCCATGCTGGGCTCTCTCTCATAGATTTCTCTTATAATCCTCATAGATTTCATGTTTTGAGATTTATTACTACACAAATTAAAATAGGAATATTTTTAGTACAATGTGAAAACTAAAATATGATTTTCACCTTACATCCATATGGTTGTAATTTTCTTTCTGATTGCATGTTAATGAGCAGTATAGTCCCCAATCAAAATAATAAGGGCTGCATTTGTCATAAACTCAAAATTTTACATCTTTACATAGGTATTTTCTTATTTTAAATATTATTTATTGTGTTTATATTTTACAAAATTACTTGAGTATTGTAGTTTAACAAAATAAACTTTATATATGTCATGGAACAAGTTTTAAAATTTCTATATTCTAAAGAAATTAACAGTAATTCAAAATATACTGTGCAAAATTCTGAGGAGAATATAATTTTGCTTTACTGAATTAGCATTCTACTATTTATAAGGATATTTTCAGTTCTTTAGGGAATGTAATTTCTAGGTTACTATTTGGTACCTAAATAATTTTACTTTAGCTATTAACACTTAAATCATATCAATAGTATTTGATGAAGATTCTGACCTTTTTTTGATTATGCAATGTTATACTATCTTTCTTTGTTCTCCCGAAAGAACTGTACAATATTCATTACCTCGGAGGTGATTTCTATTTTCCATATTTAAATGAAAGATAATGTTAATCTGGTTGTGGTGGCACATGCCTGAATTCCCAGTACTTGGGAGGCTGAGAATTACAGGTACAAATCTAGCTTCAGCCACTTAGTCCTGGCCACTGTTCAATTCTGTACATAAAGCCAGGCATGGTGGTACACACCTGTAATCCCAGTACTTGGGAGACTGAAACAAGAGGAGCACATATTCAAGGCCCAGCTTTAGTAACTTGGTGGAACCTTGTTTCAAAATAAAAGATAAAATGGGGCGGGAGTGTAGCTCAGAGGTGGAATGTCTCTGTGTTCAGCCTCTAGTACAAAAGTAAAATATAAAAATAAACATAAAAATAAAAATAGTATTGTAAATAAAGACAATTAAAATATGCAAAATAGATTTCTTATAATTTTCTATTTTACAAGGACCTAAATGGATTTGTGAATGTTAACTAGAACAGTATTTGTAGAGAGCAGATGAAGTTTATCTTCTTTCTTATTTGAAAAGTACATAAAAACCATTTGTTTAAAAGACTCTTTAGCTCAGGAGGTTTTGTGACGTACGGAATTCTTATTCAACCATTTTTCTCATTATATTTAAAAATAATATGCAGTAACGAAATTGCAAATAAAGCCATCATTGGCACTTACAGTGTTCAAAATCTAGGAGAGAACAGATTCATATGAAAATTAAATACAAGCCAACCTCCCTAGAAGCAGAATGTGACTTCTCAAATGAGATGGCATGTGATCTTTATCTTTAAGGATGAATAAAGATTTTAAGTCAATGATATTATAAAAAGCATTCCATATAGAAGAAACTGCTTTGCCAAAATATGTAATTTTAATGAACATAATAAATCTGAGGAAACATGAAAAATTTATATGGATTCATGCAAGGGTAAAAGAAATAAATGGTAGCAGATGAAGTGATGTGGAACAGTAAGACCAGTTGAAGAATTGATCACCAGGTCTGTGACTGCAGCTTGGAATACAATGGAAGTTTGATTGGCAAAGGCCAATATTATATTTAATTTTTTAAGAAAATAACTATGCTGCTTACATGGACAAATTGAAATGCAGAAATCCTTATCCCTATTTAATCTACTCTATGTTAGATATCCCAGTTTCCTAAAGCAGATAGTTATATGACTGATTATTTTTAAATTAACAAAAATATCACAAAACAACATGTAATTCTGGTTTCCTTAACTAGTGCTGACCATTGTTGCAATACCTTTATATGTGCTAACAGAATGCAAACAGCAAAGTTGTGCTATGGGAATCACAATTATGCTTGTTTTGTAGCTGATGACTTTTTGGTAAAATGTTTAAGTATCACGTTCAGGATTGCACAGTATTTTAGTCAACTTTCTTTGTATCTGCTCAAAAATAATACTCAACAAGAACAACTTAGAGGAGGAAAGTCTTACTGGGGCTTAAGGTTTCAGAGGTATCAATTCATAGGACTTGCCTCTAGGAATAACTCACAGTGGTGGTAGGCACATGGCAGATAGATAGTTCTCACATTCTCACATCATGGCTGCCAAGAGCAGAGAGACAGAAAGGAGAGGAGAGGAGAGGAGAGGAGAGGAGAGGAGAGGAGAGGAGAGGAGAGGAGAGGCGAAGAGAAGACAGACACACACAGACAGACATGCATAGTTCCCAAGACCACAACCCCAATGAACCACTACATGCATCCATTTCCATCTCTAAGTTGTGCTATATTGGGGGATATGCTTTCAACACATGAGCTTTTTGGAAACATTTTATATCTAAACTATAAGGTTTCAACCCTATTGTCCCCAAACGTGTGGCCATTTCAAAATGAAAAATGCAGCTAGGCATGGTGATGCATGCTTGTAAACCCAGTTCTTGGGGAGTTGAGACAGGAGGATCACAGGTTCCTTGGCAGCCTCAGCTACTTAATGTGGCCCTCCACAACTTAGTGAGACGCTATTTCAAAATAAAGAATGAAAAATAGAGCTGGGGGTGTAGTTTGGAGGTAGAATGTCCCTGAGTTCCTTCCCCATTAACAGACATCCACATCCACACACACACACACACACACATACACACATGCAAAATGTATTCAGTCCATCCCCAAGAGTCCCCAGTCTTAATAATTCCAGCATTGTTCAAAAGCTCAAGTACAAAGTCTCCTCTAAGAATCAAGGCACGATTTCAGCTGTGAGTCCCTGTTAAAACTAGAAATCAAGTTACATTATTCTAACATGCAATTGTACGGAGTAAGCATTGACATTTCAAAAGGGAAGAATAGAAGCATAGAAAGAAGAGATAGTACCAATGCAAGACCAAAGTTCAACAGGGAAAGCATTGAATCCTATACTGTATATCTGGAATTTATGGCAAACAGTGGTGAGATGTGACCTCCAAAGGGCTTTAATAGCCCTGCATATATGACCCTGTCAGTTACAGACATTGCAGCTGCTCTCCTAGTATGAATGTACTGCCCAAAGATTCCTTCCTTGGCAGACATCCTACATTCCTGGCATCTTTTAATTACCTGGTCCTCCAATGCAGCTTTAGCTTTACTCTCACAGCTTTAAAAATTGCCCATTCAGATCCTAACTGCAAACATTCCCACCCTTCTACACATAGCCTGGCTTCTCAGGCCTTCCTTTGAATTCAGGGTGGAAGCCTCCATGACCTCTTAACTCCAGCAGAACTAGCACCAAGTGAATGATGCAAAGGTCTGGTCTGCTGTCAGCTCAATTAGTAGCTTGATCTCTTTGTATCACAGCTGCAGAGTTCTCTGAGTACCTGAGCCACTGAGAAAGCTGAAAGTCCTGGGGAAAGAACTGCCTAGGTGGCCTCAAGCAAGAATGATGTCCCCAGGACCTCTTCTTGAATTGACCTTTTCAAGCAAGTTTTTGTAGTTAACTCATTGAACCTGCCCATGGGTAGAGTTTTGTTGATTGGTCAAAAATATTGACAATCTTTCTTATTGTCTTTGTGCAAAGTGCTTAATTTCTCTTTCAGAGCTATAATCGTCCCAGCAACTGCACTTTCCTTGGTCCAAATTTTACATGGGCTTTTCTGCCCAAATTGCAAGTTTTCAAAATCTCTCTCCTCTTCGTTCTGCTCTTTTTTCACAATAAACGTGAATACAACCTTCCAGGAACACCTATGCCACCATCTCAATATTTTGCTGCTTTAAAATTTCCATCATCAGGTTAATTAGTCAATTGTCCTTAAATTTGTCTTCACAGAAAGTCTCAGGACATGAGCAAATTGCAGATAAATTATTTTCCATAATGTGACATGTATGGCTTCTGGACCAATTCCCTATGGAGTCATTTTGTCACCTAAAATCTCAGCATAGTCGTTATTGCCCCTGTTCTTATAGGCATTCTAGTCTTCCAAGTACCCACCAAAATCATCTATTAAGAACTGCTTACAATATTACTTGTACTATCTGAGCATATCATAACAAATAACTACAAGCTGGAAAATTTTGGTTGTATTTAAAAACAAATGTGCACTTTGTAAATTATTAATCTTAAACAAAGTATGAAATGGTAGAGCTTGCAGCCATGTAGTATTTTTTTAAAGTTGTATATATATTGTGTCCACCACAAATCTTGTCAATAGGCCTATAACAAAGATCAATACTGACAAATTCCTGTATTCATAGAGCTAACATTACTACACAGAAGGATAATAATGACTATAATAATTGACTAAATTTCAGAGCGGACGAGAAAGTATTAGGTATTATTTCTGTGCGGTCCATACATCATCATTTCTCAGCATTATATTCCTAGAGATAGTTTGAAATAAAATGCTATTGCAGTGGTCAATGTGTATATTTTCTCTTCAGTTAAAAGTTTTTACTCTAATGGACTATTTTTAAATTATGTAAGCAAAAGAAAATGCACAAACCACATAAGCTAATTATTTTGGTTATTTTTAAATGGCAGTGTTTGTTTTATGGCTTCAGGAGGATCCACTTAAATATTCTAAATATAATACAATGTGATAAAAATGCAAAATTTGCCCTTACATTGTATGGCTTGTCTATATTTGACAACAGATTTTGCATTTTTATTAGAACACTCTGACCTGCAAATATTTTGATGCCATGTACTTATTATTTTTCTATTTTTTCTCCAACTGAACATAGTATATTCCTATGTGACAGAGAGATTCATATGTTTAAATAAGATTGTAGAAAGTAAGAGTAAATAGGGTGAAAATAAACCACTTCCTTTTATTGTACTTGATTTCTCTGTTTGATGCTATGAAGCTTTAAGATATGCCATTATCTGAAAGTTTTAAGAATCTGTTGAGTAACACTTCTCAGAAAGATAAAATAATGGCAGTCTAAATGTTTACAAATAATTCCACTCAATAATTGCTGAACAAAGATTGTTGTTGTTATACAAACAGTAAGATTATATTCTCGGTTATAATATACCAAGTAGGCATCTATAAAATGTCACTATATCCACAGATATCACTGCTTTGAAAATATGTAGCTTCTACCTAGTTACACATATATATTTTGTTATAAATATAAATAATAAATTAGCCAAAACAAGCAAATATTTTATTATGAACACACAGTCATGTTACACAGTAAAGGAAGACAACTTAATTTAGGCTTAGTCAGCAGATGGTGCTTGTTACTTAAGATTCCTTAAAAATGTGATACAATAACTAGGTATTTTTTGCTTACTAGTTGAGAAATACAGGCAACCATATTTCTGTATTTTTATGCACTTTATACTATATCCAAATGGAATGCTTTTCTCTCTTATTTCTTGATTCTTTCTTTATCTGGAAGGCAAGCCCTAAGGTCATTCCACATGTTTCCTAACTCTTAGTGTTCAAGCATATGTGTAATTGCTTCTTTCAAAGTATGAGCTACACATGTGACCAGCTTACACACACAGCGCAATATGGCAAATATGATTGGATATCACTCATGTGATTACGTTTTATAAAACTGTCCTGTTAGCTTTTAATTTCATAATAGAAAACATATTTCTTCTTTAAGAAGCAAGCTGTTATTATTAATCTGCTTATGGAGAAGATCATTTGTCAGGAATTAGAAAAGGCTAGAAACGGAGCTGGTCTCCATAGGTGGGTCGCACATATCCACAACCCTCAGTCATGGAATTCCAAGATAACAGATCCTACCAACAGATGGCTTGAGTTGGGGATTGATTTATTTCAATTGTGAGCCTTCAGATAAGGACATGGCCTGTCTTCGTCCTTGGTTACAGGCTTCATCCTTGACTATAGGATTACAAGATAATTTTCTGTTTTGAATTATATAGCTACCAAATGATCAATCATTCAGTATCTTCAGTATCTTGCTAAACATATTAGAAAAACATTTTTTATTTGTTGCTAATGATGAAAAGTATCTAAAGAAATAAAAATGAGTTCATTTACTGAGTCAAAAACCATGAGAGTATAAAATTTGCATAGATGTCATTTTACTCCAATAAGGCTGGATTCAATTTATTGTTTAACATACTCCAAAGAGTTTATGGTACAAAGCAGATATAATCTGTCCTACCTCAACAACTCAGAATCAGAACATCTAGTGAATACAGAAATCAGATGCTGCCATTAATCCATTTCCAGTTTCCCTGCAACTGAGACTTAGCTTGAGACACATATCATTAATCTGCATGATTCAGGCTCCTTTAAATAGCTCAGTCTATGGTGGGTATCTAAGATTACCAAACCAGGAATATAGATCCATTGCCAAATCATAAGTACAGTAGTGAAGTGAGCATTTACCATTACTTGCTGTCTCAGCAAAGTTTATTATAATGTCATATGTGCCTAAAATTAAAAAAAAATTTAGAAAAAATAAAATAATCATCTCTCTCTCTCTCTTCAGACAATTTAAGAATTACTTCAGACTGTGAGATACAGATTTAAACTTATCTTACACAAGATATAAGATATCAATAGAAACTATATATATGCCTTTATATATGTGTATATATATGTGTATATATGTATATATATATATGTACTCATGTATAGGCTTATGAGTATGTGTTTCTATCATGTTTGAATGAACTTAGCACAACAGCTAAGAAATATGCACCATATATGTGCATATATGTCCAATGAAACAAAGTAAAAATGCCCATATGAATTAGAATTAATTATACCAATATAAAATTCAAGAGAAATAGAAGGACTAATAAACTGAAATTTGGTTCAGTGAATTATGCTATAGTTATGTGAGTAAACAAAAGTGGTATCGTAGATATAAATTTATTAAGAATATTTCAGTATTTGAAAAGGTACAAAATAATAAACCTGCTAAGAAAAAATGTAGGAGATCTAGGAAATAAGTAAATACTTTAAAGAAGGTAAAAATGGCTAAAAGTGTTTGAAATGATCTATAAATCATAATGACACAAGAGAGAAAACTATCTGTCTGTTTTTATTATATATATATATATATATATATATATTTTTTTTTTTTTTTTAATGGGATCTTGTTATATTGCCCTGGCTGGACTTGAACTCCTGGGCTCAAATAGTTCAAATAATTCTTCTTCTTCCTTGACTTCCTGTTTAGGTCTGATTGCAAGCGTGTGATACAATACCCTTCTTAATTTTTTTTAATATACACCTTTTGATATGAGAATGAATATAGGAACTCTTCCAGATAGAAAGCACACATGCCTAGAGATATAGAAAACACTCTAAATTTCATATAGAGCTATTTCATATATTTAATTTTTTGATCATTACTCCTTAGTATCTGCCCTTTTCCAGCTTTTCTTCCCAAAGTGTTCATATTTGTTTCACAAAATAGGAATAAAGCACCATTTCTTCTGAAATTTCTCTCTCATGTTCTTAACATTTCAAATAGGATTGATCCCACTCTCTATTTGCTCTTATTTTAATAATTGCCCCCCATATACATACATATACACACATATTGACTTATATAGTTCTATATATTTTTGGTACAACTGTCTGGTCCTGATAAATAAAATGAATTTTAACTGAAGAAGTGATTCTATAGGGAAATTAGACAAGAAAAGGAAATAAAATGCATCCAAATGGAAAAGGAAGAAGTAAAATGATCTGTTTGCTAATGAAATGATTTTGTATATAGAAAACCATAATGAGTGCACTGAAAAACTGTTAGAACGACTAAAATAATCATTAAAATTTTACGTTACAAAATCAACATATAAACAGTAGTTTTTTATATACTAACATCAATTTACCTAAAAAGAAATTTAAGAAGTAATTGCATTAAAAAGTAAGACAAGGTGATCAGAAGTAAATTGAACCATGGAAATTAAAGATCTGTATACTAAAAACATAAAACAACGCAATGATGAAAGAAATTAAAGATAACAAAATCAATGAAAAGATAACCTGAATTTATGGACAGTAGGAACTAATTTTGTTATAATGACAGTATTACCAAAATTACTGATATATTAAATACAGTTTATATTGGAATTTAAATGGTATATTTTATAGATAGAAAAAATATGCTGACATTTGTACAAAAACATGGAAGATCTTAGATAGCCAATGCAATTTTGGTAGAAAGGACAAAGATCATAAATCTATTATAGCACTCCAAGCTATATTACAAAGCTATGGTAATTAAAATAGCATGGTTCAGCTGGGTGTGGTAGTGCATGTTTGTAATCCCAGCACTTGGGAGGCTGAGAATAGAGCATCCAGGTTTGAGGCCAGCCTCAACTACTTAGTGAGTCCCTTTGCAACTTAGTGAGACTCTGTTTCAAAATAAAGAATAAAAAATAGGACTGGGGGTGTAGCTCCAAGTTAGAATGCCCCTGGGTTCTATCTCCTATACCACAAACAAAAGAAAACAAACAACAACAACAACAAAACAGCATGGTTCTCCTATAAGAACAAACATGTTGGCAATAAAACAGGATAAAGAGCTCAGAAATAAACTCCTACATCCAAGGTCATGATCTCCCAAGTACAGGCAAAGAAAGTAAATAATAATAATAATAATAATAATAATAATAATAATAATAATAATACATGTGGGACTGCATCAAAAAAATGTTTCTGCGCAACAAAGGAAACTATTTACAGAGTGAAGAGACAACACACAGACTGGGAGAAAAACAATTTTTAAACTATATATCAAGGCCTCCCCTTGCTTCTCCCCAAGGCCAACCAGTTCTTTGGCACCTCTCCCGGTGATGTGGACTGTGCTGAGCTGGCCACATGGTCCAGGGATCTTGGGCTAGCGGAGGCTCGGGCTTTGCCACAGGCCAGGGAGCCCCAGGGTGGGAACCACGGGAAAAGGACACAGATTGCGGGCTGGAGAGCTTCCAGGCCCAGTAGTCTACAAGATTAAAATTAATTTGGTGACTGATGGTTTTGAACAAATACAACTCTTTTATCTCAGGTTTGTCATTCTCAAGACTGAGGTAAGGTAAATCTTTGGGAAAGTATATTTCATACAGCAAAAATGTGAATAATCTGAAGGGTATGTACAACATAGTAGACATTGATCTTTGACGGAAACATTCACAACCATTCAGCTTGAAGAGTCTCAAAATGAACCCCACCACTGAGCATCAAGATGACAGTCCACTATGGGGAACTGAGGAAAATGGAATTAATACAAGACTGTTGTGATAATATACAAGCAAGACAGGGTTTGTTTAACATGGATTGTATGAAATAAATGAAGACACGTCTCTTACCCAACACAAATGGAGAGTGGATTTGACTTTCTAAAGGCTTTTTGTACCATTAAATCCAGTTCATTTTTTTACCTTTGAAGAGGAAAGATGGCACCTTAATGTGGATGGTAGATTGTATTTCTGGAATCTTTACAATTAATTTGATGGAGTATGAACTTCATGGAATGTTAACTTTAATAAAATTTCTGTAAGACTTAAAAAAGAAATTATGTATCAAAAGGAGGTTTGCAGCCAGGCTTGGTGGCACAGGACTATAATACCAGTACTTGGAAGGCTGAGACCTGTCTCAGCAACTTAGCAAGAATCTGCAACTTAGTGAGAGACCTTGTTTTCAAGTAAAAAATAAAAAGGTCTGGGGTTGTAGCTCAAATATCAAACATCTCTATATTTAATTTCACGTACCAAAGTAAGAAAAAATGTGGGGTATAGATTTGTATCAAAAATATGATATATAATAAAATGAGACCCAAACTACTCAATAAGAAAAACAGAATTAACCCTGTTTAGAAAATGGGAAAGGTAAGCATTTCTCTAAAAAAGATAGACAAATGGCCAGTAGATATATGAAAGGCTCAGGATCCCTAATTATTGGATAGATTCAAATTAAAACCACAATGAACTATCATCTCATAATAGTTAAAAGGACATTACCAAAATGACAAAATATACAATATAAAAAACATTGGAGAAGAAGTGGAGAAAGGATATTCTTTAACACTGATGTGATATAGATTAGTACAGCTTTTTTGAAAAGCAATATGAAGATAACTAAAAAAACTACAAATACAATTATTATATCATCTAGCTATCCCATTCCTGGCTACAAATGCAACAGAAAGTCATATCTGTATGCCCATATTTATTGTGCTACTATTTACAATAACCTTTACTTGAAAACAATCTATATTCCAAGTCTTATGTGTACACATCAGACTACTATAGTGTATGAACAAAAGTTTATCATTTATGACTATATGGGTAAATCTAAGGAATAGAGTGATAAATGAAATAGACAAGACACACAAAGATAAATATCACATAATCTCACTTATATATGTAAATGTAAAAGTTGATCTCAAAAATCAAAAAGCAGCATGATTGTTACCAGAGGTTACAGAATGAGACAGAGGTAGAAGGAAAAGGTGAAAATAGACATATGGAACAAAATTTCAGTTAGAGAGATGGAATAGTTTCTGGTGAACCATTGCACAGCACAGTGATTATAGTTAGTAAAGCTATTTTTTTTTTTTTTTTTGCAGCACTGGGGACTGAACTAAGGGGCATTCTACCTTTGAGGTATACCCCCAGCCCTATTTTTTATTCTTTATTTTGAAACTGGGTCTCACTAAGTTGAGTGAAGTTACAGAGTGTCTCACTAAGTAGCTGAGGCTGGCCACGAACCCATATCCTCCGGTCTCAGCCTCGAAAATGCTGGGATTACAATGCTTGCGCCACCATGCCCGGCTAGTAAAACTATTTTATTTTACTTTATTTTATTTTGGTAATGGGGATTGAACCCAGAAGAATTCAACCTCCAGCTGTATCATAAATAAAAAAATAATAAATAATAAACTTATTTATTTATTTATTTATTTATTTATTTATTTATTTATTGACATGTTCTTGCTAAGTTGCTTAGGCTGGTCTCAAACCTACGATCCTCCTGTCTCAGTCTCCCAAATACTGGGATTATAGGTGTGTGCCACCATGCTTGACTTATAACTTCATTTTAATGTTGCTAAAATAGTAGATTTTAAAGTTTATCATCATGAAAAAATAATCAATATATAAAATGAAGGATATATTATTTAGCCTGATTTGCTCATTCATAATGCATATTTGTATAAAAGTGTCAAATTGAACCCCTTAAATAAAGTTATTTGTCAACATAAATAAAATTTTTATAAGTTGATTGTCTCCCCAAATCTTTTCATCTCAAATCTCAGAAACAATATGAGGTATTATCTTCATTTCTGATGAGTGTTATATAATTTGTGTATATAGTTTAATGCAAATACATTTTCCATTAAGAAAGAAAACACTAAACTCAGGAATACTGGAATCTCTACAATCCCCATCCCTGACCCTTTTCAGAGATAATTTTTTTGACACATTTATACAATATAAAAGACAATTTATAGCTGCCTTCTCTATTCTCATTTAAAACAGAGCTGATATAGACTCTTCATTATGCCTCACTAGCACCATCTTTCTTCTGATTTATTATTTTCTCTTTTTTGCTATTGAGAGTCCACAGAACTTGGTGATGAGCTTGATAGGAATTGTAAACTTGCATACTTATATAATATATCTTTAGTGCCAAGTGATATGGTTATTCTAAGATTTTTATTCAAAATAGACTTTTGGTAATCAGAATTCAATCACTTGGAGCTATCAAGTTTCTGCAGTTTCCCATCAAGAAATTCCACTGATCAAACTGAAGATTGTACCATTCATAATATTCTGACTTTGGCCACTTTCAAGTCACTGCACATTTGAGATTCTGGCCACATGTTATCTATTCATCACACATAAGTAACTGGCACAAAATAAGCCACTGCTATCTTGAAAAATTTACTCTGAGCCTGGGAGAATCAAAGGTCGATGTCTTCTTAGGGCCACTACTAATCGAAACCATATTTCAAAGCTGCCTGAAGTTTATTCTGTCAAAGTTCGTCACTATCATTTTCAGGTTTTTCTTCAGTTTATTAATGCACTGTTCTGCATTTTATCTTTGTATTATCAAATACTTTTATAAATAGCTATTAATATTATTTTTTTAAAAATTTGCACCTACTTCCATTTTATAGAATTAAAGTAATTTAGTTCTAAACTCGGGTTCATTGCTGATCTCCTTTGCCTAGATTTTTTCCCTCCCTCTTCTGTCATATATTTTGCTGTGAAAATAATCTTGGTAACAAAAGTACTGTTTTTCTTACTTCATCCTCATTTTGTTTTATCTTTCTTATTATCTGGAAGGTAAATGATAATGTTCTTTTTATTGAATATGGTTCTTTCATTATCATTTCCAACCTGCTTTTCAGGTTTCTCATTTTACCTCACACTCTATTCTGCATCTTAACTATGATTTTTGCATATTGGTATAAAATTGATTATGCTTATTTTAATAGTCAGACAAAAGCTAATGCTATAAAAATAACTCTCAACAGAAACATGGATTATTTCTCACCTGCAACTGTCAGAGGTATTCATTGAAGTATGTTTACTATAAACAGAAGAATCAGGCAAAGTTCTTTCATTTTGGAGTCTAGCTATTCTCTATAGCTTTGGTATATTTTGAGACAAATGAAAAGATGCAAAAGATATGAGAGAAAGTGTACAGGAGGTTCTAGAAATGCTCCTATGTTCCTCAGGTTAACAGTAATATGGAAACTTTCAACTGCCAGGTAAGTTAGCGAATAGTTTATTCTTGCTATGTAGCAATGAAGAATAAAAATATGGTTTCTGTGAACACATTGTACTTTTATCGCAACTCTGTTTTCCATTTTCTTTCCATAAAATTCCCTTTCTCTTAAATCTTCCCTTGATAATATCTTTTCTTCAAAATATAATTTTATCATTTTTGGAGATTTCTTATACCTCTAACAGATAAAAGCTTGTCATTGAGCCAATCTTATTACTTCTACTAAATTGCATTATTCTGTAGGCCAAGCATATTTTAATCAGTCTTTATTCCCTCAAATTATTAGTCTATTTATTTTACATAGTAGTTATACAATAAAATGTTTATTGAATTGATTATTTAACTATTAATTATCTTTCTTTAAAACCTATAATTCTTCCAGTCATATCAGAGAGATATTTGTCCCAACAAATTATTTTATATGTATGTTAACACAAAAATAATTAGTAAGACACAAAAATTCATGTTTTTCTCTTACAAAACTGCTACTAAGCATTTTATAAAACCTTTTAAAAACTTAACATTCATTCTTGTTTTTAAATTAGTTACTGCCACTTTTGTTTTCTTCAGTTAATTTAACCCTCAAAGTATTACAATTATTGCTGTCTACTCATGAACATTTGTAAAATTGCTATATGTTATGAATATTCATACTGATACATTAAAGCTAAAGTAAAATTGGCCATATGAGAGCAAACATTTACCATAAGACTCGTGTCTTAAACATACAATGGACCAAACTGACAGAAATTCAATGAATACACACACACAAACACAAATATTTATATATACACAGAAATCACTAAAATTTATTAATATACAAATATCAGTACCAATATATGCATTACCATTTTCACCACTGTGATAAAAAAATCTGA
Source organism: Graphiurus murinus (assembly GCA_004027655.1). Classification (NCBI taxonomy): domain Eukaryota; kingdom Metazoa; phylum Chordata; class Mammalia; order Rodentia; family Gliridae; genus Graphiurus; species Graphiurus murinus. Next base: position 21,018 of record PVLC010001386.1, read on the forward strand.
AAAGAACAACTTAGAGGAGGAAAGTGTTTATAGGGGAACACAGTTTAAGAGCTTCAGTTCATGGTCAGGTGGCTGTAACTCAGAAACATCACATTAGTAGAGTTTGACAGAGGAAAGCTGCTTAGGGAAACTGGAAAACAAAAAGAAAGAAGTGAGCCAGAGACAGATAGGCCATGGCCCCAGTGATCTATCTCCTTGTCCATGCCCTACTCTGAACATTTCTGCATTGGAGACCAAACTTCAACAAACAAGGGAAACATTCTAGATTCAAGTTTTAACACTATTCAGAGAGTTTCAAAAATGCAAAATTTAGTGATGCCATGACATTAACTTTAAAATAAATGTTGTTAACATATTGTATACATAGCTACGTTTTCTATAGAAAAATAAAAAAGAAACAACAGTAAGATTGAGAAAATACTCATAGAAATAAAAAAAAATCACTTGACTATGAGCAGGTATTTTGCAAAGTCTGCTTAAGATTTTAAATAAGATTATTAGGCAAATGCAAAGTTAACATTAACTACAAAAGACATAAAATCAACACAAGAACTGTGACACCTACTAAATGAAATCAAATATACACTTTGCCTTTTGAAAAGTTGATTTGTAGCTAGATGTTTAAATGTTTGGAAGATTAAAGGAGTTAATGGGTAAAAAATAAATCACTAGAAGCTGTAATAGCAAGTGCTTTCAGTGTTAACAAACTAAAGGGTTATAGTGTGTGATGTTTAGGGAAAAGATGTTTGGAAACAAAATATAGAAGATCATGTACCATATGTTAAGTTTACTTCCCTGTTTATCATAAAGGGGACATCAGTGAAAAAAATTTTCTAGTCAGTTCAGCCAGCTATATACTGGGTAGCTTATGAAATACAAAACTTTATTTCCCATGGTTCTGGAGAATGGTTATCTTAGATTGATATCCCCAGGGTGTCAGTCTGGCTAGAGTCTGATAAGTCAGGACCTATTTTCTGTTTCATAGACAGCGGTATTTTTGATGTACTGTCACATAAAGAAAGAGATCTAGAAAGCTCTCTGGCATCCCTTTTATAAGGGCACTAATCCTATTCATAAGACCTCCACTCCCATGAACTAATCTCCCCCAAAGGTCCCACCTCTTAATATATTGCACCAAGCATTATGATTTCAATATTTGAATTCCACAGGCACACAAACATGCAGTTCATTGCAGTCATTAAACTTAGAAATAAAATGCACCTATGTTTCAGATGATGAGTGAAAAATCTATGAAAGAAAGAGGAATAGAAAACTAAAGACAGGTCTGCACATATGGCTATAACTGTTTAAGATAATAAATGGCAAATTGGTATCAGTAAGTGATTGACAGAAAATGGTATTATAGGATGAAATGAATAATTATGAGTTGATAATAACTCTAAAATTGGATAATTGGGTTAGCACTAATATTTTTAATTGGCTAGAAAGTTGAGAATTAAAAACATTTGTATAGGAAAAGGAGAGATTATCACTATAATGATCATGTTGAAATGACTGTAGATCTTTAAGTTAGAGACATATGGAACATTGTTAGACATACACATTTCTTACCAATGTGATTAATTATAGAAGTACAGGCATGAGAGGGGTCACCATACTATTTATTAATTTAATTTTAATATTGTTAAATGTCTAGAGAAAATATAATAGATAAAAAAGATATATTTGAACATAATTCTTAGGGAAAAGTTTTTGAGATGAAATTTAGAGGAAAACAAAAATGTATGCTTTTTACCAGTTTACAAAAGTGTACCAGTTCATACTTGGTTCTCTGAGTAAGGAAATGGGAATGGGGATTGCCTAAGGGAAAGAGAAATAGCAGCAATAATTCTGTATGTGTTTCTTTTTAAAATTACATTTTACTTGTAGTACACAAATTCCACAAATACAAATCAGTTTTTTTTTTTTTTTTTTTTTTGCGGTACTGGGGATTGAACTCAGGGGCATTCTACCTCCGAGCTATACCCCCAGCCCTATTTTTTGATTCTTTATTTTGAAACCGAGTCTCACTAAGTTGCGGAGTGCCTCACTAGGTAGCTGAGGCTGGCCTCGAACCCGGATCCTCCGGTCTCAGCCTCCCGAATGCTGGGATTACAAGCGTGCGCCACCACGCCCGGCACAAATCAGTTTTTAAATGTTCCAAAGCAATATACAATGATATCCAGTACAGTAGATAGCCTGCAGTTTCAGACCCACTGTCCCTGGGCACAAATTCTGGTTTCAACACACTTGACCTTCTTTCTGTAGGCAAATAATTCATGTACATAAATATTTTGCTTTCTCATTTATAAAATAAAGATAATACATTTATATCATATAGTTGACATGAATACTAAATGAGGAAATTATAAAGGAACTCAGCACAAAATAAGTGTTTAAATGTTGTATATTTATATTTAAAATAAATGAAGTTCTGAATAAATGAATATTCACAAATGTCTGTTAACATTTTTGTAATATAGCTATGATTATTCTGAATGTTTAAGTATGTGATCATTTAAAATTTTGTAATTTGCCCTTACAATACAAGTAGACTTCTCCCTCAGTGTTGTTAGTTTACTGAAATTTTGACAGCACTGCACTAAGAGCTTAAATAATTTTTCGTATCGCAAAGTAACTAAGCAGAGAGCAGAATTAGTTCATCCTTCACTCGATACACACACACACACACACACACACACACACACACACATATACACCCTCCCACCAGACATATATATATATATATATGTGTGTATATATATATATATATATATATATATATATATATGTACTCTCACTGTTCTACTTAAAATTATTTCTGTTTGAGTTTTTCATGTATGTTCTTTTATCCTATATCTCAATGTAAATATTACCTACCTGGTTAAATAAAATACAATTTTCTATAAATCATAGTATGCTAATCATCTATATTTATAGTGTTTATCACAAACAATACATTTATTTTATTTAGTCTTTTTGTTTAGTTCTGGGGATTGAACATGTGGTCTTATGCATACTAAACAAGTACACTACCACTAAGCTACTTTCCCAGCATTAAACATATACTTATACAAGAAGGGATGAAAAATATCATACCACAAATCCAGCACAGAACAGAAACCCAGAATATATTGTTTTATGGAGTAAGTATGAGTGCATAAGGAAAAGGTAAAATTATAGTGGCAGATTGCTTTTTGTTGTCATTTACTTTTCTCTTAGTTCGTTTTATTGTGAGGCTATGTAGATGTTCCTATGAAGGGGCAGAATACAGTTTTGCACCTAGTTTCTTCTACAGCTTGTGACATGCTTGGGCCATTAAAGTGAAGCATGTCTGATGATGAACCTATTTTCTTGCTAGTTCTTAGGAGAACTTGGAACAGTGTTTGTCATCATCTTAAGTAATGTTGCACATTTACATTTTTTTTTTCGGTACTGGGGATTGAACTCAGGGGCATTCTATCTTGAAGCTACACCCCCAGCCCTATTTTTCATTCTTTATTTTTGAAACAGGGTCCCACTAAGTTGCAGAGGTCCTCACTAAGTAGTAGCTGAGGCTGGCCGCGAACCCAGATCCTCTGGTCTCAGCCTCCCAAAATCTGGGATTACAAGGGTGCGCCACCAGGCCCGGCTGCACATTTACATTTTGAAGTCACAGATTTTTTTTGTGAATGAATAGAAGTGTGAGATGACCAATAACTGAGGTGATGATGACTGTCAATGAAGCAGTTTGGGGGATCTATTTCTAAAAGAGAAATAATAAAAATAATGATAGAAACAGAGCAAAATATTTTATATTATATTTTTCATCAATTATTCTACCATGATATTACTGTAAATAGAAAACCAACTAATTCAGTACTGTACATTCTTCCTCCCAGCTAGAAAATTTGTGTATCTTTAATTTCATTTCAAAAGGATTGGGCAACCCATTAGACTTGGGTTTGTTAGTAGAAAGTTCTATATTTAATCTGACACTTTCTTTGGACTCAAAAAAGTGTGCCTTCAGGCACTAAACTTATATTCTTACCTTTACTAAAAATGTAGTCAGTCCCCAACCATAATAAAAAAGGAAGAATCACAATTGAATAAGTAATAGCCTTAGGCACAGTTATGGAGACCCCAGAGAACCTAGAGTACCTGTAAATGCTTGACAGAGCTCTGGACAACTTCTTTGTGCTTAGTGACACTTGAAAATTATCATCAATTCAGTAACAAATAGTAGCAAAATGATTGTGTTTCCTTTTTTGAAGCCAATGTAAACTTCCTTTCTTTACCCTTGATGGAATCCTATTAAAAGGGTTCTCTTTCACCTTATTTAATCCCAAATTTTGTTTAAGCGCTTTAAGTATATACTTAGCTGTGACAATATAATTTATGGGAAAATATATTCATAATATTAAAAACAATAAAAGAAGAATTGTTGCTAGCCTATATTCTTTTCTAAGACTTTTTTTGAGAGTATACAAAATAATGTGGTTTTAAGATTTCAAGAATTTCCTCCTTAGGGAACGAAATACATGTTTATAGATAGTATTGCTTTATTTATTCATAACTTATTCCAGTTGTGCTTACATTCTTGACGCAATGCTTTTTCGTGATAAAAAGTGTTTTACTTCAGGAAGAAATAGCTTATATAAAATAGATTATTCATGAAGTTTAGCTCTAGATTTTTTCCACTGATTTTTACAATACAATGTATTTTAGTATGTTCTTTTACAAAACAAGTACACTTTTACTTTTTATATTTTGATTTTAGGAAAAGAAAAAATCAATGTTTGAGTAAAATAATTAGATATTAGATATGCACTTAGGAATACTTTATATACCATATATACTTGTATATGACAATGAGTTGTTGGTATATAGAGTGAGGTATAGTTTAAATATTAGAATATTTGTTACTTTCCATATGACATGAGCTAGAAGCCTTTTAATGATGCAGAGAATGTGCAATTATTATTAAAGGGAGAATGTTTATGTTAAAATTACTTGACACAGTCACAATAATTAATTTTATATATCTAAAAGGCATAGTTGAGATATAACTCACCTATATATCCATAAGTTTTTTTTTTTTTTCCCAATTATAGTGCTGAGTTATTTCAAGAGTAGAGGTTACTATCTTTATCTTGCCTAGCATTATGGGAACCTCTCTGGGATAATCCCATTCTTTTCAGGACATAATCTACACTAAAAGGCACCCTGATAGCTCCACATACTCCTGTGGTATAAAATCCAACTGTGGGTGCAAGTATCTAAGGCTAGTGCCTGATAGCTATTAGTTATCATCACTTATTCTATTTCTCATTGCCTTCTGAGCTCATTTCTATATAAAAACTAGAAGTTTTATTTAAATTCTACTGCTACTTTTATTCTTTTTTCCCAATGAGTTATATTTTATCTTTCTTGTTTTACATTAATTGAATCAAAATTTGGAGATTCCTTTCAAAATATTGTCTTGCTTCTAAAAGCTTTTTAAATAGAATTATATGATATACATTATTTTTTAAAAAAATACTACAGTTTGAATGTGTCCAAGTCTTTATGAAGGCAAGTAGTTACATTGATAGTGTATAGATCTCCAATCGTATTAATCATTTGTGAAAGATATAGTGGCAAAAGTCATCAAACTAAGATTACTGTTTTCTTTTCTGCCCCAGGGACTCATTTTTGCTAGGCAAATCTCTCCCACTAAAACATATCCCCAGCTGAAGATTACCATTTTAAACAGAAGACTTCACCATTATAATCTTTTTAATGAATGAATTAACAAAAATAACAACCTTAAGAAGTGAATATATGTACCTTTATTTTAAAGAACAATATTAATTGTATACTTTGTTTAGAAATTAATATTGTTGGCAAATATATATATAACATATGTAATCCATTATATTATGGTCAAAAGTTTGCCTTAAATTATAAATATAGATGGACCCTGAGTTACAGTAATAATAACTATTAAATTACTTGATGAATAGAATTTTCATAAAATTTCACAGTATAATATCTATGAAGTAAAATAACAAAACATATTTTAGTATCATTTAACTTATATTGCTACAGCATCCAAAATATAATACACACAATAAAGGTATATTATTATGTTCTGCTTTTGTGTGTTTTACTTGAGACTTTCCTTTTGAAAAATTAAGGCTTACTAAATCATTTTATTTAAAATTTTCCATATGTTGACAGAAAAGGGGTAGGGATGATATAATAGAAGCTAAGGCAAAAACAGACTAAAATGAATTGAAAAGATAACAAAATTTTACTTTAACTGATTTAAACTTCAAGTTATGTGCTCTAAAAATTAAGGGTCTGTGTTTTGAAGAGTGAAGTTGCATGATTAGATCTTCAGCATGAACATGCAAATTTGGATACAATGGGCATAGAAAGTAGCAATACATACTCTAACAATAGAGAACTTTAAAGAAACACAGACATGATTAATTTATTGTCTTTTTTTAACCATATTTTATTAATGCATTGCAATTATACATCCTAGTGAAGTTAAATATAATGTTAGTGAAATTGGTAATTTCTTCACATATTGACATTGAATTTTTTGAATTGTTTCCCTCCTCAGTCTTTCCTCATCCATTTCCTTACTCTCTCTCCCAACCCCTTCCACTACTTTAAAGTCTCTCTCCATATGATTCAAAGCCCTTTATTTTTCTTATTTTATCTTACTTTCCAAAAGAAATAAACTCAGAATTCTATAGTAATAGCATGTTTATTGCAGTACAGTTTACAACCTAGGTGTCTGTCATTAATGAATATATAATGAAAATGTAGTGTATGCATTCAATGAGATCTACTGAGAAAAAAAGATAAAATTATGAGTTTTGATTTTGGCAGGAAAATAAAGAGAATTAGACAATAATGTGCTGAAATCATTCAGTCTCAGTGGTTGGTTTTTAAGGTCACCTCAGAACTGGGAAAGGAAAACAGGAGTAAGCTCAGTGTTCTTAACATGATTTAGAACCTTTATGGAAAAATACCCCATGAATTTCTACAAGCCTTTGGTTAGTAGCCAGAGTTTTTTTGTTGTTGTTGTTGTTTTGTTTTGCGGTACTGGGGATTGAACTCAGGGTCATTCTACCTCCGAGCTATAACCCCAGCCCTATTTTTTATTCTTTATTTTGAAACCAAGTCTCACTAAGTTGTGGAGGGCCTCTCTAGGTAGCTGAGGCTGGCCACGAACCTGGATCCTCCAGTCTCAGCCTCCCGAATGCTGGGATTACAAGCTTGCGCCACCACTCCCGGCTAGCCAGTTTTGGAAAAGCTAACTTTGGTAGTTTTTGCTAATGTATGTATATCCTTGTTGGAGGATAAGTGTTTTAGAGGTATGTGACGTTTTCATTGACATAAACAGTCAATCAAATTTTTAAATATACTTTTATCGGTCTATTATAGTCTCACATCATAATGTAAATCATGATTATAGTGACAGACATGCACACAGCACTTGGTGGGCTTTCTCCTAGGTCCCTCCTAATACCCCCTTCCATATACAGGGTACTGAGATTGACATTGATATTCTAATATAGTAGTAATTCCTTCATTGATCATCACTTTTTCCCCTCCATTTCCCCTAGATCATCTCCATGGCTCCACTGAAGTCTCTCCTCCATTATCTGGAATCCCCCTGTATCCCAATTACTCTCTAGCTTCCATACATTAGAACAAATATATGAACCTTCACTTTATGTGACTGGCTAATCTCACTTAACATAATGTTCTCCAGGTCCTTCCATTTTCCTGCAAATTACATTATTTCTTTCTTCTCTTTTGCTGAGTAGAATTCCATTGTGTGTATTTCCAATAGTTTTGTAATCCATTTATCTGTTGATGGACACCTAGAAATCAGGGAGATGCAAATCAAAACTACACCAAGATTCCATCTAACTCCAATCAGAATGGCAATCATCAAAATGTCAAAAAAACAATAAATCCTGGCAAGGATACGGGGAAATTGGAACTCTTCTATACTGTTGGTGGGACTGCAAATTAGTTCAGTTGCTATGGAGATAACTGTGGAGATTCCTCAGAAAACTAGGAATGAACTCACCATATGATACAGCTATATCCCTCCTGAGTATCTTTCAAAAGGGTTTTAAATCACACAACTACAGTAATATATGCATATCAATGTTCATAGCAGTACAATTCACCATAGTTAATCAAATTTTAGATTATTATTTGCTACTGCTATGTAAAATTATAGGGATAGGCTTCATCAAGTTGTTTTGAAAAATAATCTTCAAGTAATATACTTGTTTGAAAATATTGAGCTCATTTATCTTCTTAAAACGTTTGATGTTGTCATTCAAAAAATCTAACACCATGTTTTATTATTTGAAAAAGCATGAACAACAAATATCATCATTTATCATAACTCTTTTGAAGAAAATGACAAATGAATGAATAGGTAAGTAAAAAGGGAAAGGACTTGGGTAGTAAAAAAAAAGTGAATGTGAATAACTAAAAAACTAATTCAGGGGAGGGAAGATGAGGCACTGTAAATCAATATAAAATCACTAAAGGGTTTTCAGCTGGAAAGTCACAGGTTTGTTTTACATTTGAAAAGCCAATTCTGTGGAACAATATATTTTCTTTTTGTTGTTGTGGAAATGTAGATATGGAGATCAGTAAAGGGATGATTTCAGTAATTCCTTATAGAGATATTGTTGGCTTAAACTAAGAGGTTGTAGTATAGAAAAAGGCATTGATTGGTAATGGATACATTCTGGATACATGACTTGTTGATATACTATTTATTAGGTTGATAGAAAATATTAAATGGAAATTTATCTCAATATTTTTTTTAGTTTAATTGATTTATCTTTCTTTTGAGCTGCCCTGCATGCTAGTGAAATTTTCACTGGCGGAACTGGAGAGTACAAAGGTTTATGGAATTGTAAAGAGCCCTATTTTGCCCAAATCAAGCTAAGAATGCTTAGTAAATATCAAAGGGGGGAGTCATTTGGTGAGCAGGGAGTTTATTGTAAAAATAGTGGAAGAGTTAAAGAGGATGCCATCTGATCACTACCCAGGAGCAACCTGAGCCAAGCTCCACACACTGCTTTATCCCAATGTCCAAGCTATCTACTAAAAAGAGTTGCAGATCACCCCTAGGGGTTCCAGTCTACCTTGATGTGCAGAAAATGCCTTCTGTTCCCTACCTGGGAGCATCCAGAGCCAAGGCCAAGTGCTATCAACTGCGTACCACCTTCTCCTAAAGTAGACATGATGTGTGTGTGTGTGTGTGTGTGTGTGTGTGTGTGTGCTAGCTAGTGTTACCTATTTTATTTTCTAATGTAAATACCCTAAATAGAATATCATCCTATAAGATATTGATGTAGGATAAAAGAAATAATTAGGTAAAAAGGAGACAGGAAAAAAAAGAAAAGGAAAATATAATTTTAATATAAGAACCTAAAGCTGAAATGTTTCAGTCCTCACTCCTCAAACTAGTTCTCTTTCCCAAACCTGTATCTCCCAAATTTCTGGGAAACCTATAGATCATAAATTGAACTAAAATAGAATATGATTGTCCTGTGCATTGATAACAAGGCAGATCTGACATTTTGAGAAAAATCTATAAATTAAGACACTCTCCAACTTATCTGTTGATTAGATAATGAAAACTTCAATCAGCCTGAGGACCCTATGTTTGACCAAACAACTGTGCCACCATAAACTGTCTCAGGACTACTAGACTGAAATCATCCCCCCTAAAACTGGCCAGATTACCAGACCACCATAAAAGGCTGTGGAACTACCTTGCTGTCATCCTCACATATCTCCTATAGTCCACCCCTCACAAAAGTCCCTTATAAGAGTCCTACATTCCCTAAAAGGTCATTCTCCCTGTTGAAATGGCCCAAATTCTCCCTTGAATGTGTATTTCTTACTTTCCTAAATAAACATCTATGTCTTTGACTGGCAGGTGCTGAAATTCTTTTCTGTCACATTAGCCAAGAAATGTGCTGATCCTGAGTTCCTGAGTTGAATAATGAACCTGTCACTCCAACAACATTTGTTTATCAACATTTTAGTGGTTGTTGAATGGAAGAGATTGCCACCAATGTCTTCAATAAAGTAGCAATAAGTCCACTCCTCTCTTTCCAACTGATCTATAATCGACTAAAATTCTATGCTATTGTGATTAAAACCAATGTTCTATATTTAAAAGTAAGATAAAAGAATAATACATGACTGCTTTTATTTGAAAATAATTGAAAAGTTTCTACTTTCCCATGGCATGTACTAACATCTCCTGGTTATTTCCCTCCAATCACTCCCAAATACCAAAGAGGAAAAAAAAAAAAAAAAGATGAATGAGTAACTTGGGAAAACATGAGTTAATATGGAAGGTGCTTAGCTTAACTTCATTATTTTAGCATTACCTGAGTCATGAAAAAAAAAAAAAAAGAGTGCATGTGATCATAACAGTAGTACTCACCCCCTAAGAAATTCAGGCACTCATGAGTGTAATAGCACTGCAAAAGTTAGATTTTCTTCTTTACTTGTTATTTACCACATTTTACTAGCTACCTTCTTTTTACTATTAGGGTCTTTTGCACATTGCTAGATAAAAGACAACTGAAAATAGATTCTTATTTCATTGGGTGTTACTATTTGCATATTCCCTCCACCTCATGATGGAAGTCCACTTATTTTAATTAGTAGTAACATTTTAATTATGACTTGAATCTCACACTGTTTTCTGGGTATTAATTTACTCTTTCTTTTTGTTGTTTACTTGTTAACTTTTTTTGTAGTACTGGGCTTGAACCTTGAGGTATTCTACCTCTCTTCACTAAACCTCCAGCCATATAGTGCGTTACTAGGTAGCTGAGGCTGGCTACAAACCCAGATCCTCTGGTCTCAGCCTCCCAAATGCTGGGATCACAGCGTGTGCCACCATGCCTGTCTCTCTCTCTCTCTCTCTCTCTCTCTCTCTCTCTCTCTCTCTCTGTCTCTCTCTCTCTGTCTCTGTCTCTGTCTATATATATATATATAAAATATATAGATATAGATATATATCTATATATGTATTAAATATATATAGATAGGTATATATTTATAGATATATCTATATCTATCTATAATATATATATTATATATAATAATAAATTATATATATAATTTATTATTTTAAAACAGGGTCTCATTAAGTTACTGACTAGCCTTGAACCTGCAATCCAACTGTCTCAACCTCACAAGTACTGGGATTACAGGTGTGCATCACTGAACTTGGCTGCCAGTTAATCTGTCTGGAGAGACACACCATAGAATTTTCTGTAAGTATTAAACACTACATCTAACAAACAATAGTGTCTCCTTAACTTTTCTCAAGCAACACAGTCCTTTGCTTGAACCCAATTACTTTTGGCAACTCCAGAGAATAAAATTGTATGAAAACTTTCACCCATAACCTTCTTTGAACTGCTCTTATGCTCTTTTGTAAATAAACATTGAACTTCCCTAGAAGTCATTTCAGTAGTTGCAAATCATAAGCTAAATAAATGGCTACAGGTTAAAACTAATAAGTGACTAAAGGCATAATAGAGTAAAATAATGAATAATATTAGCTTGAACTTTGGGTGAGTTTGAAAATAGCATTAACAATATGGGAAAACTATCACTGATATAAAAATTGCATTTTATGGCTAAATATTGTTAATCTATTTCTCATGGCATGCTTTCTTTAGTCATTTGTTACTTAATTTATTTAATCACTCTAATAAACTGAATTTTGGCTTTAATTCTTTGCCACATTCACCCTGGGACTCTATAGGAAATAGTGTTTAATGATGGTCCAAAGTAAAAATTAAATTAAATTCATTTAGTTTTCCAAGAAAAAAAATGTATTTTATCAAATTTATGAATTTAAAATATGTTTATAATTTACAATTTGAATATGATCAAGAACAGATTAATATGCAAGTTCCTAAACAACCGAAGATTAATCTTCACTAGGGTTAAAAACCCTAATGCTTTTATCTGCATATAATCCCAGTACTTGCAGGGGGGAAGAGCTGAAATAGGATGATAACAGGTTTAAGGCAAGCCTCAACTACTTAGTGAGGCCCTGTTTCAAAATTTTAAAAAGTCTGGGGATGTAGTTTAAGGTAGAATGGTACTGGGTTATTACTCAGAACCAAAATTTAAAAAAAAAGAAAAAAAGAAAGCTCTTACATTCTTGATAAATCACCAGAGTGAATTACATTATTTTGTCTTATTTTATAAGAAAAAAGAAAGAGACAGAGAGAGAGAGAGAGAGAGAGAGAGAGAGAGAGAGAGAGAGAGAGAGAGAGAGAGAGAGAATCGTTCATCATTTGGAGGCAAAAAGCATGTATTTTTTTAACCTTTCTCACATTTCCTTTATTAAAAGTGTATTCAAAATATATAGTAGAATTTACAGTTTGGACTCTAAGCTCTGGAAACAAGATTGACATTTTGTTGCACAAGAATTTTCTCCATCAATTTACAATGCAAAACCTGTCATATAACTTAAATACAATATTCAAAACAAGAAACCAAGAGTTTTAAACATGGTAGGGATGGGCTATACTGTGTACTAGATTCCAATTTTCTCAGGAGACAGAACAGCCTTTCTACCAGCAAGAATGTTCCATTGGGGATGGTAAAAATCATGTCTTTTATTGTAGAGTGCAGAAACTATTTTTTACTAAACTTTCATTTTTTCAGAAGAGGCAGAGCTTGTAACAAAGAAATGATTGTCATGCAATATGAAGTAAATAATCCTTATTTTACCATATAAGAATAATAACCTTAATTATTTTGCAAGCAAAATCACAAATTAGACCAATACCTACAAATATATGCTGATATCCCTAGGCAATTCATATTCTGTCTTCTATTGAGAAAATATGTACTCAAAATTTGACTCAGCAAGTCACCACTGCCAGAGTCTGGTCAATGTATTTTATTCTAATCGTTTTACCTTTAGAATAGATACATTTCTCTGTCCCATTGCCACCTTGGCAGGTCACTCACTCATCATTCACTTAGGCATCACTGTGCTTGTTAAGCAATCATCAGAGTAAAATCAATATTAAGCATTGTACCCCCTGCACTCTGCAAATGAGAGTGCTATAAAGCTAAGCAATGCAAAACCTAATACCTTGACCTCAGCTGAAAAGACTTTCCATGGGGAGGGAGTTGGTATGGAGTCCTGTGCACTAGCTTCTTCTCCTTGTCTTTATTCATGACTCCCTATACTCTACCATTTGCCACCTGCTCATATTTATTGTGCATTCCTTGTGCCTGACATTGCAATAAGTGGTTTGAGATTTACAACTTTTATTTGCTCCTTGCCCTTAAAAGGCAGTTTAATGGAAAGAACAAACACAGGCAAATATATTATATAGCTAGGTTCATATGCTTAGAAAAGAAGTAAATAAGAACAAAACCAAGGAAAACATTTAAAACTAAATATGGGCACTAGTGAAAGCTTTTTCTGTAAATCTGAACTATCATGGGAAGAGAAATATATAGGTGGAATTTATATAGAAAAACGTGCTAATTTTTACAGAAATTTGTAAATGATTTTTTTTCAAACATGGAAGCAAAAAGTAATCTGGAAAACATATCATGACTGTTTAGGTATATTAACAGTTTATTCATATTTCTGCTAGTCGTAAAAGAAACACAATATTAAAAATAAAATCCAACTTCATAAAGTTTTAAGTATAAATTTTAACCCTAAAACTATCCCTTTTTGCAAATGACATGATACTATACTTAGAAGACCCAACAAACTGAACCAAAAAACTCATAGACTGATCAATAAATTCAGTAAGGTGTCCAGATACAAAATCAATCTTAAAAAATCAAAAGCCTTTCTATATACCAACCATAAATCAACAGAAAAAGAAATCCAGAAAGCAATTCCACTCACAATAGCACCCTGAAAAATAAAATACTTAGGGATAAAGCTAACCAAGGAGATTAAAGACCTCTATAAGGAAAATTACAGAAAGCTGAAGAAAGAAGTCGACGAAGACCTTAAAAGATGGAAGGATCTACCATGCTCTTGGATAGGCAGAATAAATATCATCAAAATGGCCATCCTCCCAAAAGTGATCTACAAATTCAATGCAATACCCATGAAAATGCCAAGGACACTTCTCACAGACATAGAAAAATCAGTCCTTAAATTCATCTGGAAAAACAAAAAGCCCAGGAGAGCCAAAGTATTTCTTAGCAATAAAAATCATGCAGGAGGCATCACAATACCTGACTTTAAACTCTACTACAAAGCCACAGTAATAAAAACAGCATGGTATTGGCACAAAAACAGACACATAGACCAATGGAGCATAATAGAAGACTCAGAAACAGACCCACAGACTTACAGTCAACTGATTTTTGACAAAGGAGCCAAAAGTATACACTGGAAAAAATATAGCCTCTTTAACAAAGGGTGTTGGCAAAACTGGTTAACCATATGCACGAAAATGGAAATAAACCCCACTTCCTCACACTGCACAAGAGTCAACTCAAGGTGGATCAAGGACCTGGAAGTCAGACCAGAGACCTTGCAGCTACTTGAAGAGGGCATAGGACCAACACTTGAACACATAGGCACAGGTAAAAACTTTCTCAACAAGACCCCAAAAGCACAAGCAACTCAAAGGAAGATCAATATATGGGATTGCATTAAACTGAAGAGCTTCTGCACAGCTAAGGAAACTATCAAGAACCTCAACAGAGAGCCTACAGAGTGGGAGAAAATTTTTGCCAGTTGCACTTCAGATAGAGGTTTAATATCTAGAATATACAAAGAAATCAAGAAAATCATAGCTAAGAAAGCAAATAACCCAATCAAAAAATGGGAAAAGGATCTAAATAGACACTTCACAAAAGAAGAAATACAAATGGCCAATAAATGTATGAGGAAATGTTCCACATCACTGGCAATCAGGGAGATGCAAATCAAAACTACCCTGAGATTTCACCTGACTCCAGTCAGAATGGCAATCATAAAAATCACAAACAACAACACCTGCTGGCGAGGGTGTGGAGAAGTGGGAACCCTAATACATTGTTGGTGGGATTGCAAACTTGTGCAACCACTGTGGAAAACAGTATGGAGGATCCTCAGACGAATGCAAGTGAATCTACCATATGACCCAGCAATACCACTACTGGGTATATACCCAAAAGAATGGAATCCAAACTATCAGACCAATGCATGTGTATCTATGTTTATAGTGGCTCAATTCACAATAGCCAAACTATGGAAGCAGCCAAGATGTCCATCCACAGATGAATGGATTACAAAATGATGGGATATGTATGCAATGGAATTTTATTCAGCCATAAAGAGGAACAAAATCATGTTCTTTGCAGGGAAATGTATACAACTGGAAAACATTATGTTAAGTGAGATTAGCCAGTCACAAAGAATAAAGAAGCATAAGTTCTCCCTAATATGCAGATGTTGGGGACAAGATGGGGCATAAGAGAGTCCCCAGGTGAAAAAGTAGAGACCCTCAATAAACAAAGAAGCTGATTTAACCAAAAGGGATGGACGGGGGGGTGGGGAGGGGGGGAGAGCATCCTAAGGCACATGATGTACTTATACAATTATATCAAGATCACTCACTGAACTGAACTTGAGAGGGAGGGAGGGCGAGGGAGCAGGGTGGGAATTGGGGAAAGGGTAGATGAAAAATGTGTGCACATTTGTCTTTATCAATTTGTACCTAACAAAAATGTATATATACAAAGCATGAAATATTACAATAAAAAAATAGAAAAATCAGATTTTTTAGATTTAAAAACTACACCAAATACAGTTCTCTTCTGTCTCAAAATTTCTTCTGGAAAGTTAAAGTACAACTTTTATGTTCATGGAGAAAAATTGATTCTAGTAGGTGAAAGAAAGAAAAGTACTTGCATTCAATTCTTATTTATTTGCCTTGATGAGAGTAGCTTATTTTTATTTCTGTAGTGCTGAGGATGTAAATTAAGACTTGGAGTGGACTCACATTCTTGATCTACCCAGAGAGCTTGCTAAATATGGCCTCTACCACCGAGCTGCATTCCCAGGGATTAAACCGTTTTGATGATATACCCTCCTGTCTTCCCCTAAAATTTACTCTTTCTTCATCTCTCTGCCACTTTGTTATCTGTTATGAAACACCAATCTAATATTACTGCCATATATATATATATATATATATATATATATATATATATATATGTATATATATATATGTTAAATAAAGTTAAAGTGCAAATCATAAATTAAAATGTGTACTTTTGCAATATCCAGATAGCCGGTATTCTTTCTATAATTAAAAATCTCCCTTCAAATTAAAAAAAAAAACTTGAATAAAAAATATGCCTGGGGTTGTAGCATGATGGTAGAATGCCCCCGGGTCCCATCCTCAGTTCTACCAAAAAGAAAAAAAAAGTGATTTGTGTGTGCATTTTCTGGGCACTAAGGAAAGTATCAGCCATCCATGTATACCAAGAGTTATCAGTAGTCAGGGAAACTTCTATGATATAAAAAAGTAAAAAGACGACCAAATTTTTTTTATACAACAAAGGATTTTTTCTTTTAACTACAAATTTCCATGAGGAAATCTTTCTTTACAAGTTTATTTTTTTAAATTATTCTTTATTTTGAAAGAGGGTCTCACTAAGTTGCAAAGGGCCTCACTAAGCAGCTGAGGCTGGATCCTCTAGTCTCAGCCTCCCAAATGCTGGGATTGATTTCTAGTTTCATTCCATTGTGGTCTGAAAAGATGCAGGGAATTATGTTACATTGTTTTAATTTGCCAGTGCTTGTTTGTGGCCCAGAATGTGGCTTATTTTGGAGTAGATTCCTTGTGCTGAGAAAAATGTGAATTCATATGTATTTAGGTGAAAGAGTCTATATGTGTCTAATAGGTTCATTTGGTTTATGGTATTCTTTAGGTCTGAGGCATCTCTACTGACCTTTTGTTTAGAAGATCGATCTAGAGATGTGAGAGGAGTATTGAAGTCTCCCAATATTAGTGTATTGTGATCTATGTGTGTCTTTATATCTTACAGAGTTTGTTTTATGAAAGTGGCTATACCTGTATTTGGGGTATAAATGTTGAAAATTGTTATTTCCTCTTGCTGTATTGTTCCTTTTACTAGGAAAAAGTGATCTGCTTTATCTCTTCTGAAAAGTTTAGGCTTGATATCATGGTTGCTACTCCTGCTTGTCTTCGGGTTCCATTGGCATGGATTACCTTACTCCATCCCTTCACCTTTAGTTTGTGGGAATCTTTGCTTATAAGGTGTGTTTATGGCAGGTGGCATATAGATGGATTCTGGGTTGTGATCCATTTTGCCAACTTGTGCCTTTTTATTGGGGAGTTGAGACCATTTATATTCAGTGTGATTATTGAAAGGTGATTTTTAATTCCTAACATTTTGAGTCTTGATTTCTGTTTTTAGTGGTGTTTATTCTTCTTTGCTTAGTTATTTGCTGCCTGGAAATTATTGTTTCTCTGGTTCTAACTTTAATTGTTAGTTCTTCTTTGTAGTTAATCTCTTTGTATATTTTCTCCAGTGTTCGTTTGGAAGACATAAATTCTTTCAGTTTCTGTTTTTCATGGAAGGTTTTTATATCCTTCTCAATTTTGAGAGAGAGTTTTTCTGGGTATGAGAATCTTGGCTGCAAGTTATTTTCTTTTAGAGTGTGGATTATGTTGCTCCAGCCCCTCCTGGCTTTCATGACTTGATTTGGGAGGTCTGGAGTGATTCTGATTGGTTTGCCTCTAAATGTCACTTGGCCTTTTACTTTTGTTGCCTTTAGAATTCTCTCCTTAGCCTCTACATTAGTCAACTTGATTTTATGTGGCCTGGTGAACCTCTTCTTTGTTCTTGTTTTGAGGGCATTCTGTATGTTTCCTGTACCTGTGTGTCAACTTTTCTTTCTATGTTCGGAAAATTCTCTGATATTACTTCTTTGAAAAGACTGTTTATTCCATAAGTTTCAAGTTCTAATCCCTCTTCTATGCCTATTATTCTTAGGTTTGCTCTTTTACAATTGGCCCAGATCTCTTTCATGTCCAATTCATACTGTCAAATTTTTTTGCTAAATTATGTACTATGTTTCATTTTTTGAATGGTCATCTTCTAAGAGTGATATTCTATTTTTCCATTTGGTCTAAACTACTGTTTATAGTTTGTATTGATACCTTCACTTCAGTTATTGCATCTTTTACTTCCTTCAATGCTTCTCTTCGGTTCCTTTTCAGGTGGTCACATTCTTTGTTTATTTGTTCCTTTATTTCTTTCCAACTCTCCCTACATTCTTTCTGAAAATCAAGTATTGTTTGTAGTATTAAAGATCTGAATTGTTCTTCTGGTAATCTCTGCCATTCTGGGTTAGTATGATCTGTTATTGATGAGTTTGGGTGGCTCATTGTTTCTTTGCTATTTTTCCTTCCCATGTTTCCCCTGTTCTTAAATTTATATCTTTATTGCTCTTACAGGTTTTCTTGTCCAATCTCTGCAGTGTGGTTTAGAGGTGTCTACTGGTTTATACAGGGACAGGTTGTGTTCAGTGGTGAAGGTTGGGTGAGAAGTCACAGTGATGAATTCAAGTATAGAGTAAAGTAGAGGGTATGATCCAGTGGAATAGTATGTTGAGTGTGTTGAGGTGATATAATATAAAGATTAGAGATGGTCGATATGTCAGGGGGATTCTGGTAGTCAATATAGAGTTTTGAGTGTGGTAGTATGAGATGGTCTTGATATGAGACAGGAAAAAAAGGAAAAAGAAAAGAGAGGATGAAAAATGTTAAGGAGAGGAATATAGATGGAAGAGAGGGAGGGAAGCTTGTGAAATGGATAAGGAGGGGATTCAACAACCTAAGCAAGAAATAACAAAGCAACAACTCATCTAAAAAAACAAATAAATCAAGGCAATACAAAATTAAAACAGTGTAAAAACAGATAAAACATAACACCAAACAAACAAACAAACAAAAAACAGAAAAACAAAAAAAAAACCCAAACCAAAAAACAACAATAACAAACAAAAACAAAAACCCTGCTAGTTCATAAGTACAGAGCTTAAATTTACAGAGTGTGTTTCTGGCATTTCTATTTACTCTGAAAGTTCAGGCAG
Organism: Graphiurus murinus; assembly: GCA_004027655.1. Classification (NCBI taxonomy): domain Eukaryota; kingdom Metazoa; phylum Chordata; class Mammalia; order Rodentia; family Gliridae; genus Graphiurus; species Graphiurus murinus. The sequence continues at coordinate 40,177 of PVLC010001386.1, forward strand.
GGGCTTCCGCCGATGCCTCTCCTACTGCAAGCTTGTGTCTCTGAGCTCTCCACAGGGCCTGTCTGCGTCTCTCACCCCGCCTTTGCTGGTGGTGGGAGTACAGTCTAAATGCTGGCATTTTCAGATGCCCTACGTTCACTGGGTTCTTCCCACACTTCTGTTCCTATCTAATTGTTAGAAGGGTGGGTGACTGAGTCTGTACTTTATACAGGGGCCCCCACACCCCACAGGTGCAATCTAACTTACAGATCCCTGCTGCTCTGGCTCCGATGGGAGGTGTGAGCTGGGTGACCTCAGCACTAGCTTAACATGGTTGTCCCAGGTTTTCTTGTTCACTGTTGATCTTGTGAGTAAATGCCACCTGATTACAGTGTGGAGTTTCATAGTTGCTTACTCCCCCTCTGGTCACTGGGGGCGTAGGAGGTCAGTGAAGCTCTAAGTAGCTGGCAGAATCCTGGCTGGGAAGATGGTGGATCACAAAATGGTGGCTGCGGTTCGAGGCATGAGTCAGCTCCCTTGTTCTCCCTGGGTTCTGTTCAGCTGTTCTTGTTGCCTTGTTCTCTCTTCTACTGTTTTGTTCCTATGTCCTTCTGTCAAGAAGCTGCATTTGTGGCAGTTTTAATTCAAGCTCTGCAGTGCAGTTGCTCGCTGTTCTGGCTCTGGTGAGAAAGGTGAGCTGGGTGGTCCCATGGGGGCTTACACTGGTCATCTGGTCATCCCACTCATTATGGTTGCTATGGAAGGTACAGGATCCACCACCTGGGTAGGGTGTGGAGTTCTGGAGTTGATTCCTCCATGTCTTGTCTCTGGATCCGCAGCAGCATTAGCAGACCCCAGCGTCTGGCTGGCCGTGCCCATGGCCCAGCTCATCGCCCAGCGCTGAGCTGCCGTGCGGTCAGGCTCGTTTGCTCTCCCTAGTCGGCTCTCTAATGACCCCAGTCTCTCTGGTTGTATTTCAAATTTCACTTTTTTGTTGCTTTTTTTTTTCTTCCATTAAGAAACTGCTTCTATGGCAGATTTGATTCGAGCTCTCAGAGCCTAAGGAGATGTGTTGCACTCAGATGCATTATTGGCTCCACCAAATAAATACTTTTAATGCAAATATTATAAGCTCAAGTTTTGCCTTATAGGTTCCTAACATATATAAACTTTTCAGGTGATATATTGTTCTGTAAAGGTGCCATACAATGAAAATTAAAAAAAAGATTAAAAATTAGATAGATAGTACATAGAGTTAGCTAAATTGTTAGTAAAATCCAGTGAGGGAAACAAGTATCATAGGTTGAAGTAGGATTGTCACTAGATTTGGTTTAATATGAAGGTACAGGAAGACTTGGTGTTGATAGTGAAAGTGAATAATATAGAGTACTCACATTTATTAATATCAACCATATGTCAGTACTATAGGGGTTTTATAAGGTACTTATTTTCTAATATCTTATTTTTTCAGATAAGAAAACTAAAAGAAGAAGGCAGAAATAAAAGTTCTCCAGAGTTTATATAATATCAGATAAATGTTTCTGCAATTGACAGGGTGAAGATTTGGAGAAGAGGTTCAAGTTTGGATATATCAAATTTATTTTCTGGGAAGATACGTTTTTTTGGTTATCACAATATCTATTCAATTTCACATTGAATGAATCCCCCTAGAGGATTTAGATATGCTTATTCAGTCTTGGGCCTTCATATCGGTGCAAGAAGTAGAATCATATTTACTTTAAGAAAGATTATCCTCAGTTCACTATTTCTTATCAAAATACTCACAATCAAACTAGAAAGCTTGAATGAGAAAATACAAAAGGAAGCAGTGGCAAACGTATAAAAAGTTAAAAAATCATATTAAATGTATAGACACAGAGCCTCAAAAAGAAGTCATATTTATTACATTTTGATTCACTTGTATTTTCAAATTTAGATTATTGATTTTATTTCTCAAGGCTGACTTTCAGAAAACAGATTCTCACTATATATTATGTCTATTATTGGTACTATTCTCTCCACATCATTAACCTTTGAAAGAAAAAATGCTATTTTCTGTGATCATTAATAATAGGACATGTTTGATTGTTTTATTAAGTTCACTTAGCATGAAGAATTTACTAAAAACTGCAAACTTGGTTAACGTACTAAAGTTTATTGTCCTTTATATACCTGAGCCACATATGCACACACACACACACACACACACACACACACACACACACACACATATACAAAGTTTTTTGTGATCTTACCTGTAGAAATACAGTTAGCCATTCATCTTTCTTTCTACAAATACTAGGCATACAAATCGAAATAAACATTTTTACTTGCACAAAATATATGATTTTTTAATTTTTATTTAACTCATTTGTACTCAATTATACATTATTCTACATTTACTCAGAATATTAAACATTCTGAAACTTGACATTCTAACATGCCCTAATCCTTACGTGTTTTACTTTAGTGCTTTCTTTTAATTTAATCCTCATCATACAAAAGATAACAATGCATTTCCATACTTATAATTATTTTATCTAACATATTTATAGGTTGCACAGTGTATTCTATTTACCTTCCTAGCAGCTGAAGTACAAAGTGGATAAAGCTTTATTTAATGAGTTTAATAGAACAGGTACACAAACCATGAATTATGATGCAGTGTGATACATTTTGAATGGAAGAATACAACAAAATTGTAATTGCTATATGGTAGAGGAAAAAATTAATTTTGTCAGCAGAACAAGTAATGGAGAAGGCACAAAGCAAGATTTGATCTGAGATGGCAATAACTCAGTTTCTGTATTATCACTTTTTTCCTAAGGGTCCACCCTGCTGCTTCAGAGATGTCACTTTGGATCAGGTCTCAGTATATGATCCACTCAAATGAATTTGGCTGGCCAGATATGACCTCTTTGTCTCTTGTTGAGTGACGGATGTGGCATGAAGGTGCCTAGGTGTCATAACAGATGAAGGCCAACTGTAATAGCCACTACAAGTTATGTTCAAGTAGGTAATGGAAAATCAAGTGTAACCATTGCCTAGAAACCAGATTCTAAAATATTGCTTGACAGTATATATTTAATAACATTTTTGTTATTAATATTGGAAGTATATTAAATATTGAGGATGAATATCATATAAGCAGTAAGACATGGGCCATGTCTTTCGAATGAGGGTGTAGGAAGAAGTTTGTAATCAGGGACCATGGTGTACTTATTGAATGTAAAGTGTTTTCTAAAAACTTTCCTGGGAAGTTAAAGTCTATAACTGGATAAAACTTTACTTAATAATTTAAATGTTTAATAGAATAGATAGATAAACAATGAATTATGATGCAGTCTGATGCACTTTTATTTCATGCTGTAGACAAATATACTCAGGCTGACAATTGTAAGTCCAACATGAGGCAGTAAAGAAAAAAAAAAACCCTTTTGAAACTGAAAGAATTCGATTTTACTCTGAAGTCATTATAAGCTATTAAGTATGTAGAAGGATTTTTGTCACATAAATTAAACTTTATTTATTTATTTACCAACTAAATAAATTAATTAATATAAAAGTAGGAGTTTAGCACTGAAGAATAAAATAACAAATTTGTACTAAATATTAAGAATAACTGCATTTCCTTTAATGTAGCAAATGGATAAATAAAAATAGAAGTTCATTGCTTTTGTCTGTTTTCATTGTTTTTTAGTTTAGCCTTTTAATAAACAAAAGGTCATTTTGTTGATTTAGGTTTTTTGTGAGCTTGTTTTTATAGAAGAGAAGAATGTTGAGAAGTCAAATTGATGTTTGAGTGGATCTTTAATGTTGCAGGAACACATGGAAGAAAGCAAAATGCATTTTAAATAACTATCTTTTATTTTTTTTATTTTTTGGCATAAATTGATTTTTGTAAAACAATAGCTTCAGATTTTTTAAATTTATTTATTTAATTTTAATTGATTCATTGTAATCATACATCTTTGTTAGGTACAAGCTGGTAAAGGTAAAGGCATACATGCACACATTTCTCATTTAACCCTTCCCCATTTCCCACCCCCTTCCCTTTTCCTCCCTCCTTCTCAAGTTCAGTTTAATGATTTACTTTGATGTGTTCATGAAAGTACATCATGCAAGAGCTTCAGATTTAAAGTCAGATTAAATAATTGGTTATGTTACATTTTCATAAATTTTATTTAAGAAATCTGGATTAAATCTGTGTGTGTGTGTGTGTGCATTTGTATGCTATCCTTTTTAAATACATGCCATGGTTTCAGAGTTCACAGTTTGAGGGCTACTTAGATTCTGATAATGTTTCAAAAGACTGAAAAGTTTTTCAGATACAAATAAATAAATCTCTAGTAATTGAGTTCATAGGCCATAACAAGTGACAGGGCACAAATTTGGGGTAGATATCCTTCTTGGTTCCAATAAAACAGTGCCATTTTGATGGTTTACTGGTCTTGCTACTTCTTAAGAATATTTATAATTATAAGTTACATCATGGGTCATAAGGTACCAAAAGGTAGTCATATCCAAGGATGTATTTAACATATGTATATGTAGTTCAACTTAGGAATACAATTATTACTGTCTGAACCCTCTTTTTTCTAAATAGCTAAATGATTTTCCAATTATGATACTAAAAAAGTAAATACAAAACTTTTACTCCAAAGTGTTCTAGACTGAAAAGACAAAGAGAAAAATTAAAAATCAACAAAGTAATCTTTAAAGGTAAAATGTACACTTATTTTACTTGAATCTCTCAAATTGCTATATCCTTTTTTAAGTAGAAACCATTTCTATCAAATATGTTGAGTGCAGCAAATTCTTATTTGGTATGTAGTGATATTTAAAATAGAGGAAGAAAAATAGGGTGAATATTAATCACATTGGGACAATGATTTTACTATTGGGATTGTAGTAAATCACTGCTGAAATACATCTATTAAACAGAACATAATAATCATATATTTAAAAACAAAAATTTAAAACTATTTAAAGTAATATATACAAAAATAAAAAATAACCAATATAGAATTTATATGTGTTTGGAATTTCTTAGACAATTCACTAAAAGCAAAATTTTTAACACAAAAAAATTATAAATATCACCTCAAATATAAAAGTCAACCTAGATTTCCATAATAGCTTTAGAACAATAATTTATATGTATTTTTAAAAATTGATAGAAATGGGAAGCCAAGTAATATACCAAAGCCTGATGTGGTAGCGTATGTTTATAATCCTAGTACTTGGGAGGCTGAGACAAGAAGATTACAGGCTCAAGGCCAACCTCAGCAACATACTAAGTACCTCTGCAACTTAGTGAGATTCTCTTTCAAAATAAAAATGGAGGGTAGGGTGCAGCTCAGAAAGAAAATACTTCTGGATTCTATTCCTACTACTTTTTCCACACACAAAATAATACACCAAATCTTGAATATTTAATAAAATTTTCACATAGAATAAAATTTCTCTTTTATTCATCATGTAACTAAAAGACCATAACATAGAGGACTCAAGTACAGAAGCATATATTGTAGACGATTCCTGGGATAAGTTCCACTAGTCAAAGCTGACACTAAATCACTTGTCTAGCCTTGAAGAAGACTCCATAAAAGACACCACTACACATATTCTCCATCTCAAAATATTAAATAGAGAAAAAATAAACAAAGAAGTTATCAGGGTCTTTGCTGATCAGTTTCAGTAGGTCCTTAGAGATTTGTCTCAGTGCAGAAATCTCTACTTGGGTGGGCAGTTTGTGCCCTTCACAAGCTAGGCTGAGGTGACCTCAAAGCCGATGATTAAGAGAGCTCCCAACTGATATGTTGCCACAGGATCTTGAGCAAGTCTCGGTCCAAAGGATTCCTGCAAGGCAGTTGATTCCCCAAAGGAGTGTGTGGCATATCCTTCTTTCCATTGTGTTATATTCTGGAAAGTTTGGGTGCTTTGGGTTTTGTTTTTACATTAATTATAGGGAAAATTTCTTAGAAACAGATGGTGGCTGGACAAACAGTGATTTCTTTGTATTAGCTGAAAAAATAGTGCCTTCAGAAAACAACATAAGAAATTCTATAATCACTTATAAACATTATCAAAACACATGCAGTCCTTGCTTACTCATACATTTCTTTCCCAGAGCTTCACAGACTAAACTAACAAAGACATATGGGTTAAAAAAGCTCTTGGTCTTCCCGAGAACAGATAAGGCATTACAGCCCTCCCTTTAACACCTGCTTAACCTTCAGAAAATAACTTTACTCTCTCAAACTGTCTGGCTGTCTGCCTGTTTGTAGCCTCAAGGTTAGGCTACAAACCTTGAGTAAAAAAATTATAAAAACAGCTATTGGAGAATAATAAAGTAGATGTGCTTCCTGAGTTCCTCTGGTGTGTGTATTCTTGCAACTTCATCTCATTCCACATCTGTCGATGTACCACCGACACCTGTCCAGGGCTGGACCCCGACAATATGTGATTGTTGAATCAGTTAACAATACATACAGTTCTTAAACTGTGTGCTAAGGCATCCTGGGCATCAAAGCACTAGAGTATTTTAAATGTTTGAGAGATTCACCGCAATAGTTTTTAGAAACCATATATGACTGTGTTTTAATTATTTGGATGTGATATATTTATTTCAGTTATGAATTTATATTTTTGCTTAGAGAAATTGCAAAAAAAATTCTAAGAGCTGTGACTCACAAAGTAATATGTAAAAAGTGTCAGACAAAATTATGTATTTATAGGAATGCAAAACCTTGGTGTGGTCTAGGAAATGTTACCGTTCTCTTATTTTCTCACCTTTTATTCTGACTCATACTTTAATCTCCACAGTTCCTCAGATTTTCTTCCAAGGTGGAAATAAATAGATCACAGATAACTCCACCTGTAATATGTTACACTAGTTGCCAGTAATTTCTCAGGTTAAAATGTCATCATCATGGAGTATATGGATTATGCTATAAATTTGTTTCACAATTTAACTCCATTTGGTCAAACTTATACTGTGATGATGGCTTGAATTATGGTTAGGATATTAGAAAACATAAAAAATGATCTATAATAACTATAAGAATGCCTATATTCTCTATTCCTATCCTTTTAAAAGTTAAATTCTCTGTCATCAAAATCTGGATATTCTATTATTTATCAAATTTTTTGAATTCATTAAATTTTTGCCCAATTTGTTACATTATCATAGATTTACTCCTTTCCCATTTCAATTCTTGCCAATACTCTCTTATGAAAACACTCTATTTTATATGTATTTTCTAGAGTCTATGTAGTTATAAATTGATTCATTTGGTAATATATTTCCATTTCTATTATTGTACTTATTTCCCCCATATATTCCTTGCTACTGCAATGTAACCATAAAGAAAAATAATAGTAACTTTTAATAAATCTCTATAATAAGATCCATAAAATATAAAATGATCCAATCCCAATCACTTCTCAATTTTTTATCTTTAATTTTTCATCATTTTAACCAGTTACATTGCAACAACTAAAATAAGTTTCATATTTTATTTTCTGTAAATGTTTTATCTGTTTATTTTCTTAAAACTGTTAACAAATTTTCTTGTGTTTTCTCTACATTGGAGATTGCTGTCTCTTCTATAGTGTAACAATAATTAAATCAATGTAGTTTTCTAGATGTCACATTCTAATACTTCCTCCAAAGGGGGCTCTATTTACTTATAAATTGATAACCAGAAGAAAGATTTAACAATTTGATGTGATGTGTTCTCTATAACATGGTAAACCAAGAGAAGTCTAACGACTCAAAAATTACAATGCCCTCTTTAAATGACCTCTAGTTTGCTATCTAGTGTCATTCTTATAACTTTAAGAAATAATTAGTGTTTTGTTGTTCCCAAAGAAGAAACACCACAGTCACTTATCTTTTATCAACCTCTCATCTCTAGTTATCATGATTTATCCCATTAAACTCTTAGGTTTCTATCCATAAAGATTTAATCACAAGTGATCCAATATTAGACGTATACGTTCACAATAATTTTATTATGGTTTTGATAAAAATGCATTATTCATTTAATTAAATGTTTATTCAGATTATAGTGTGGGGTCTAGTAATCCTCACACAATTTTTTGGTCATAGTTGAAGAATACTCAATTATTCACAATGTCAAAATCTCACAGTAATACTGTTCTCAGTGTGGTCTAAATGGAAATCTGAGTTACTATGTTAATCCACTAATAAAGAACAAACCACTCACCACGAAAAAGAAATCATCACCCAACCCTTTTAAGCCAGCACGGTAGAGTTTAGAAGAAACTGGTCTCCTGATTTTAGTTCTAGTGTTTCCTATGTATACTGATATGAATATCTTACCTACTATTTTCAAAGAGATATAAAGATGATGTTAATTTAAATTATGGGCAACATTTTCACTGCTTGCTTTCATAGTATAATGCTCAGTCAACTGAATTTACTATCCAAACCATATTTAGTAAAGCATAAATATAGTAGAATTTCTTATTGCTGAATGCTAAAAATGAATAATATTGTTGTAATTACTATTGCATCTTGACATCAATATGGTTATTTATTTTTGTTTTCTTCAGATTGATGCTCATAAAAGGGACATGCATTGCATTTAGATTTTTGTATTTATTATATAATGTTTTAAGCAGATTTTGTACTATGCTATACTTTATTAGAAATATTAAACAAACCTCTACATCAAATCAGATTCTACTCTTGCCTATGCAAGCTGACATTAACTGTGTTAACATTTAAGAAAATAGCATGGGAATATAAACATGAACTGCATCACTAACAGCACATAACACTCATGGCTAGCCACCCATACTCCAAAGAATGCTGAAAATGAAAGAGTAACATATGTGCATATCGAAGACAAGATGGGTAGAACCTCAAAATGTTTACCAGTCTAATAGAATCCACTAATACCTAGTATTAGGACTAGACTTTTTGTATATATCCACAAATTGGTTAGTACCATTTTCTATGGGTAGTATTATGTTTTTAAAAATATGCCAATAAATGTTCTAAGAGTATTCTTTACTAAGAACTGATAATAATAACAGCATTTATCATACACTAGTTTTTTTTTTAATAATACCCCTCACTCATTTTTATAAGAAAATGAGAAAATAAAAACTCTAATGATGTATTTTAAAGTAAAACTCAAGGAAGATTAAGTTGGCTTAAGAGAAGAAAATCTATGAGCAGTCCAATTTTAATAGTAATACCCAAAACAATCCTTCTATTATCTAAAAAAATGCTTACTCAGACTTTTTTCTTAAAGCCTTACAAAATCCAATCAAGTATATTTTCACTCAAAACATAGGATTGTCTTTATTAATTTCCTATTTCTCGATCCCAAAAAACAATAAACAATGTCCTCACTCCATTGAAGTTTTTGCTCCATTATCTAAAGTCCCTCTTTAATCCCAATTAGTCCCTAGTTTCCACATTTGAGACAAAACATATAGTTAACTTTCTGTGACTGGGTTATTTCATTTAGCATAATGTTCTCTAAATCCATTCTTTTTCCTACAAATAACATAATTTTGTTCTTTTTCATTGCTGGGTAGAATTCTACTATGTGTAAATCCCATAATTTTGTGATATATTCATCTTTTTATGGGAACCTTATTTGGTTCCATAATTTGGCTATTTTGTACATATTTGAGAATACCAATGTCAATCTCAATATCTTGTATTGGGAAGGGTGAAGTGGACAGGGAGCCAGGTAAGAACTCATCAAGTGCTGTGTACAGGTATGCCATTATTACTATCTACATTAAGATGTAGTACTGTAATGCACCAATAAAAGTATAAAAAAGAAAATATGATTTCATCATAGATGTTATGAAGATATACAGAAACACTAGGTCATTTAACATGAATCACATGTTAATTCCATAAATTAAAAAAAAATGGTTTTGTCTTAAATCATGAAGATTTTGTGTTATTCTATATTTCCTTTACTTTTCAGCTGAAATTTTAATGAGTTCTAATAGACCAAATGTGGGCCAACATGCCAGTTTTTAAATCCTTTGGAATGCCTTGAAGGATGTTTATAGCCCTTGATATTTTTCTCTGGTCCCTACAAACTGCTCAGAGGAATGACCAGGGCAGGGTCAAAGTCCAGAGACTCTTTGTTCATAGCAGGGATGGAAGTACCAGTTCTAGTCTATGGAAAAAAGATGTGAATGTTGAAAAGGGTGTCTGACATACACAGCCAGTATAAGTACTCTGATTAGAGCCTCAGTAAACATTTTCTTAAAATTAGAAATGAACTATTCCTTATCTAATATGATAAAATAAGGTTAGTGTTTTCAGTGAGAAAGGATTATGTTTCCAGTCTTTAAAGAGACTTTTTTCTTTTCTTATTCCTAAAATGTTTTTAAGATAGTGACCCTGATAACTGAATAAATAGTTCTGAGGGTACTATTAATTATCTTAATAAGAAACATGAAAGAGAATTTAACTAACAAAATAAAGAAAACTTGCATTCAGTTTTAAGCTTATCTTTGAAAAGTAACAAATTGCATCACAATAAAAGAAATTTATGTTCTCTTATCAGATTTGTACCCTAGCTATTATCTTTGAATATCTCTTCTATCAATGGAATAAAGGATGCAATATATTATCTCTCTGATTTTATTAGATGTTCAGACTTTAAAAATGGCTATACTTCAATACGGTTCTGATTTTCATAAGCATGGTATACATAATATTGTTCTTTTCAAAGAAACATTAAATATGAATCTCAAATATATGCATTTCTTATAAGACAAATTGTAAATATATTGCCATACACTAAATGTCATAAGTCCCTCTTGGAAGCAATTTTTTTCCCTTCCAAAAGCCCTACTTTTCATCTAATAGAAGTGCTGATTTACTTTTTCTTTCTTTCTCTCTTTCTATTTTTTATTTATTTTTATTTGTGATGCTAGGGATTGAACACAAGGGAATTTGTCAAGCTATACCCACAGTCCTATTTATTTATTTATTTATTTATTTATTTATTTATTTATTTATTTATTTATTTATTTTGAAGCAGTCTCACTAAATTGCTAAGGTTGGCCTCAAACCTGAGATCCTCCTGTCTTAACTTCCCAAGTACTGAGATTACAGGTGTGTACCACTACACCTGGCTTCTTTAATTTTCAATAAAATTTGCCAGATTATGGGAGCCCTTTGTTCAGTAGACAAGGAAACTAGATTATCAGTATAGTTTTTGGTAATATAGATTGGCTTATGAAAAATGGGCACACACAATTAGAAGTGATGAAGCAATAATTGGCATTAATTTTTGTGACATATATTTTAGTGAGAATGTTTTGTCCCATGGAACTCCATGATGGGGTTAACACTAAGACAACAGGAAGGGAATTCCTGTAAAGTGATGTGTCCCTTTCAGATTCCAGAGACAGAAGCACTGAATGCCAGGGTAGTCAGTCCAAAACACTTATTAATGAAACTTATTCCCAGAGTATTGTAGCTTCTTCTCCAGAGGAATAATGAGAAAGAAAGGATGTTCCACCTAGGTGTTTCTGGAGATGGGGTCAGAGTAAAGATTTATTATGAGAGTTTAAGGAAACTTGCCTAAATAACAGTCTTTTTTTTCAATGTTTAGGGCCACAATATAAACATGTTTACATGCTTACCAACCCCTGAACTGAAATAGTCAAGGTCTCTGCTGGGTTTCAAGTTTCCTGAACAAAACTGGCAAGTAGTTGAGTCACAGTAGTGAAGGCATAATATGATTTTCTCTCAGGACCCAGAATAAAATCAGGGAGACCAGAGGATACTTCATGGAGGATCTGATGAAACTATAAACTTCTCAATAAAATATACATATTCCCATATCTATGGATAACTTGTTTTGAAATTCAGTTTCAACATACATTTGACATCCAATTACAGACCATATTAACCAATAATCTTACCAGAAATATGTAGTAGACACACATACCTATTATTATAAGCTCTAGTACTAAACAGGAAAAACAAGGTTTTAGTCTTTTCCCAATTCTTTTATTTGGTCACCTTGAAATGAGATCTAGTTAATCATATATTGAATTCAAAGAACTATAAAAATGATAATGATCATAAAATGCTTAAGGAATGGAGAAAGTATAATTCTAACCTTTCATATAACTAAATATGCTGCAACTTCTCTAGAATCCACTATGGTCCTATAGTTATCATGATTGAATAACAAACATAAAATTCCCAAGGCCTATAGTACATTGACTTGATGTAATTCAATAAGGGAACATACATATTTTAAATAGAAGTACTCAATTTCACTGCCTAATGTTCTTTAATTTCACTTAAATTAGTTTTTACCTACTAGAATAAGCCAATTAAACCACTTCTAACTTTCATTTTCTCATATCTTAATGTATCCTATTTCTACAATTTTTTATCAATTAGGAACAATTTTAAAAAATCTTTTGAATCCACACAGAAGCATGATTAAAAAGATAATATGCAGCTGGGAGACCTGAGAATATATCCTAAGGTGATTTTTCAAAAAAGAACATTATTTGGACTGTAATATCTCAAAAATAAGTCATATTATTGTTAAGAGTGAATGGATTTTACTCTCAAATCTCAAACCTGTGCTCTTGTGTCTTGGACATTTGAAAACCTTCTCTCCCTCTCTCTGTGTCTCAATGGAAAAAAATGGGAACCATAATGTTACTAAACTCATATTATTATGAGGTGGAAATAAAGAAGTATGTGTATGTGTACATAAGTGGATTGTTTTATCAATGCTAGTCTTATCTCATATATTCACAAATAGGTAAATAATTATAAAATTCTTTCATGATTATTATAAATATAGTTATTTCAGTATTAAATAGTTTGAAGCCATCATCATTTAGTTAATCTAAATTTTCTCCCCAAAGTAGTAAAAATTTATATTTAATTAGCCCCCTGAAACAAAAGCACATGCTCACAAAAGTGAAAAGAACATGACCTTCTTGAGTTAACCAACATAAGATGTGTACACATGAGGCTAGGGAAGAGCTCAATGGCAGATGCTTTTCTACTATGCACGAGGCCCTTAGTTTGAACCCCAGCATCAAAATAAGAAAGAATAAATAAAGGTGAAACATATGCACTTGTTTTGTGGAAAATAAAATTTCCTCATAATGAATACAATTTAATGATTTGATGTTGAGGTTTACTGATTAGCATAGGTTTTGCTCCTCTCATTTATTCCAGAAATATTTGAAAACTAACTACTGTTCTATGTGCAGATATAACAGAAGATAAAGTAATATCCTTGTTGTCATGACCTTACTTCCCTCAAAGTTAAAATGCCATGTGTGATAAATATGAAGAAAAGCAAAGAAGAAACATAGAGTGACTGGTGTAAAAAGCAGTGTTGTTTTCTATGGGGAATTCAGAAAAGACTTTTTAGTCAAGTAAAATTTGAGTAGAGACTTGAAATTAGAAAAGAAATAATTTTGAAAGTGTTACTGGCAAGGGAAACAGAATTCACAAGTCCTGAAGCAATGTCTACTTTGAGAAACACCAAGACTCCTGTGTATCCAGCAAGGCATGACTAACTGTTTCATAGGTACAAAAATGTCTTTAGTTTATTAATTATTACAGTGTACCAATATAATAAATATATAAATAGAAAATAAATAAAAATGACAAAAATTGGCAATAAGTATCCCAAAACCTCAAAGTTCTTGATCAAGGCTGATGTTTGTATTTTATTTTAGCTCACCTCTTTTATATTTTATTATCAAATTACAAAATTTTAAAAATCATGTTGCCAATGCTATTCCTTAAATATGTAAAAATCACATTTTATGTAAAGTCCTATGTATCGCTTCACTAACATAAGTAAAAGACCATTTTATATTGCTTTCAATTTTTTCTTGATTTTGCTTTGTTTTCCTTTTGTATGCTATAGAATCCTCATCTTGCTACATATATAGAATTTACATAAATTTTCCAGTTTTCTGAACATCTCTTGTCTCACTTTTAAAGAGAATAGTTGGTAGTGATTGCAAGAAGTTGACTTTGATTTTAAAGCTATAGAAAATTTTATGTGTCTGGAAAGTATATTTTAAGAGGTCTATAATTCTCTAGTAATTTATTTTCCATTTTTGGCCCTTTCTTATTTTAGTAATCAAGCTATTCTCAGATTCCTATCTCAGAGAAAAGTTGTGACAGTAGAAATTAGAGGGAGGGAGGAAATGGGTGAAGAATAGCGTTTACTCTCCAAAAGCCCAGAGCAGAATACTGACAACCAAAAAAAAAAGAAAAAAAGACAAAAAGAAAAATAACATTTTTATATAGATTCCTCTCACTAGCCTGGCTATTCTCAGGTGAAAAGGGATAATCCAGAGAAGTCCTGGATTGGAGGAAGGGCCAGAGATGAAATTTAGATATTTGCCCTCAGAAATATGGTAGTTGCTAAACTTCCAACCTGACCTCAGTGCATTACTCAGTCAACTGAAAAGCCATTGAATTAAGGGAGAAATGATACAATTTAGTGCTGTTTTCCATTGTAAAAAATAGTATGAAAAGTTTCTCAAAAGCCAAAGAATAGAATTGTTATGTATTCCAGCTCTCACTTCCATGTAATCAGCATAGAAAAATGATACCTGCACATCTGTGTTTATTGCAACACAAGTCCCCATAGTCAAGATATGGAATTATGTAGGCTCACACAAATGAGAAAATGGATAAAGAAAACATCATGTGTATAAGTAATGGAATATAGTTTAGCCAAAAAATGAAATCTCATCATTGTCAACAAAACAATGAAATTGAAGGACATTATGTTACATTAAACAAATTATACCTAGAGAAAGTAATACTGAATGTTCTCTGTTTGTGTGGAAACTAAAAGAAATCTATCAGAAGGTGGAGTAGTGATTAATAGATGATGAAAGTGGGAAATTGAGGGAGTTTGGATAACAGGCACCAAAGAATAATTAGATAAAAGGAATAAGTTCAAGTCTTTCTCAGGACAGTGGGTGAATATACTTTAGAGTAATATATATTTTATTAAAAACAATCATGAGGCACTACACAACTTAGTGAGACCCTGTTTCAAAACAAGAATTAACAAAAGAAGCTGGGGGGTATAGCTCAGAGGTAGAATGCTCTGAGTTCAATCCCCAGTACCGCCAAAAAATAAATAAATAAATAAATAAATAAATAAATAAATAAATAAATAAGTAGGGAGTTTGAAGACTCCAAATAAAATTACTGTGTGAATATCAATACTAGAGTAGGTGTATGAGAGATGTGAACATGTTTATGTGTATTCAATTTTTAGAGTAGATTTTTATTTTGATAAAAATTTACCTAACCTAAAATTTATTATTTTATCCATGCTTATATGCATGGTTAAATGATACTTAGGTCATTTCTTACATTGAACAACCATTAACATCCTTCATCTCCATGCCTTCTCATCTTATATGCACATATGGGAGAATACCAATGCAGATCTCAGTATCTTGTATGGGAAAGGAGGGTGAGGAGGAGGGAGACAGGGGGAGTTCTCCAAGTGTCATGTACATGTATGTCACTATCACTGTGAACTACATTATGATAGGAGACCATAAAATATAAAAAATAAAGTATTAAATATTAAAAATAAAAAAATTATGCTTGTTAAAAATTAGCCATTTTTATCCCCTCTCACCTTTCCCTAGGATCATCATTTTACTTTATATGTCTATGGTTTTCACTATTCAAATTCTGAACATAAGTAAAATTATGTATCAAAATTTCCTTCCTTTTTAAGAGTGAATAATAATTCAATAGATGTATATCTAAAAAGATTCTCTTGTAGAGAACAAATAATACAAACTGTCCTCATTAGTATACTAGCTTTTATAATTCCTCACACATGTACTTGGTTGAAATACTTATTTCTTCATACACCTTCAAGTTACTGTCTAATACCTTTCATTTTACCCTGATCAACGAAGCTCTATGGAACAATACTGTTAATTTGAAATAACATGGTTGAGTGGAAAAGCATAGCTTTAAAATATAGATTTCAGCAATTCTCTTGAGATGCTTTTGTACAGAACCCACAAAGAATTTCCCACAAAGTTACAAAATTCGACCACTTTTTTATTTGTTCCGTTTTTGTTTTATTGACTCATCAAATGAATAAATTTACCCATTTCTGGCTTATAATGGAAATAAAGATGTCCAGGACTACATATGCAAATTCAACATTCCTATAGGTATTCCTGCTTTATTTGTCTGAGTCAGATCAGATAAATATAGTACTTCTAGGAAATCTGCTTTACCTATAGACTTGCAAAATTTCCTAGAGGAAATTTTTTATTCAAAAGAAGCAGATAGTTTATACATTGTGTAAGCCAAGGGCACTACTGTAAAATTTTGACTGTTTGCTAGAGCTTTACCTGGCCATCTCTTATAGGATTTGAGAGCGTGAGTCATCAAGGCAGGCTACCATTACTAAATAACTCAATTTAATAAATATAGTCCTCATTTTGTTTTGAAAGATACATATTGTATAAGGAATGAAGAACATGCCTTATGATTAATTTGCATTGAATTTTTGTCTATACAGTTATTTGATCTTGTAATATATATTATTGACATTTGTGTATATGTGCATGTGTATGTGTGTGTGCATAAAAATATTATTCTGGTATTCAAATAAACAAGTCATTATGCATTGGTAGTTTAAAGTAGCTTGAAAATACCAACAGATGTAAATTTAGCAAGTTGTTTAAGAAAATAAGCATTTTATACACTTTCCCTTAATTTCAATTCAGGATCATAGAATAATTGCTTTTAAATAAAATACTGGGAGTAGGAATTAAGTGAATTTATTATCCAATTTATACTGAAAGAATCTTCACCTTTTTTTTTGCTTTGTGGTGAAAAGTTGTTATTGTTGTTTCCGATCAGCCCTAATAGAATAATTTTAAGAGTAAATAAGTGAATGAAGAAACAAAAACCATTGTCTTTTTCTTTTTCTTTTTTTTTAAATTTCTTGTGATACTGGGTGTAGAAACCATGACTTTGCAGAGCATGGCAAGCACTCTACCAGTCAGCTACACTCCTACCACAGAAACACGTCTGATGTTACATTTAAATGTACTAAAAATAAACCTCATATCCTTTTATTTCATGAAAAGTTTCTTTACAGTTGTCAAGCATTCATTGTCCACTTACAATAGAATTTTCTATATATAGACTATTCCAGCATGTACCATGGGGTTGTGCTAAAAAGGAATCCATGGAAACTTGAACATGACTGGTGATAAAAGTTTCCAATGACCTTTTTATCATATCCAATTACCATCATACACATTTTTGTTCATTAATGAAATCAGATTTCAATACAGATAATGAAACTTATGTGGAATCTTGAAAATGATTTCCTAAATTGGAAACCAGACACTAATTTGAGACAATATGACAATGGGGAAAAAAAATCTATGAATTCTAATGCTGTATTAAATGTCTTTATTTTCTGAGGAATCTTCACAGCAGCTGTACTAATTTGCAATCCCACCACAAGTATAGAAGAGTCACTATTTTTCCAGATTCTCCTCAGAATTTATTGTTGACTTCTTGATGATTACCATTATGATTGGGGTGAGATAAAATCTGTGTAGTTTTGATTTCCCTAATTGATATTGATATTGAACATTTTTTCATGTATTTATTGGACATTTGTATTTCTTCTTTTGTGAAGTGTCTACTTAATTCAATTATCCATTTCTTCATTGGGTTATTAGTTTTTGTGGGTTTTTTTTTGGTGCTACACATGAAGCACTTTGTATATTCTAGATATTAGTCCTTTATCAGAGGAATAGCTGGCAAAAATCTCATATTCTACAGGTTCTTGGTTTAGCAACTTGATGTTTTCCTTTGATAAACAGAAATGTTTTAGTTTAATGCTGTCCCACTTAATAATTCTTGTTTTAATTTCCTGAGTTTAATCCCGCTATACTACACCTAGGTATCTTTCCAAATGCACTGAAATCAGAATATTAGAGTAAAATATGAGTATACATGTTTATAGCAACAGGATTCACAACTGCCAAATTATGGAGCCAACCTAGGTGTCCATCAACAGATGAATGAATTAAAAAACTATTGGAAATACAGACAATGGAATTCTATGACCAATAAGGAAGAACAAATTATGTCATTTGTAGGAAGAATGAATGGACCTGGAGTATGTTAACTGAGATTAGCTAGTCACAGAATGTAAAGAATCATATGTTTTCTCTCATATGCAGAAGCTAGGTAATAATTGGGATACAAGAGGGACTTTAGATAATGAAGGAGAAACTCCAATGAAGTCAGGGAAAGAGGAAGAAAAGGTGAATCAATGAAGGAATCACTTCCATCCGCGTTATGTACTTATATGAGAATGTCGATGTTAATCTCACTATCATGTATAGGGAAGGGAGGGTTGGGGAAGCAGCTGGATGAAAGCACACTAGGTGCTGTGTGCATGTATGTCACCATCACTATGAAGTACATTATGATGTGAGTCTCTAATGCATTAATGAAAGTATAAAAATAAATAAAAGTATTTAAAGGCATTTTAAAACAAGATAAACAATTTTAATATTAGAATGTCCTATTTTTAATCTTAATTAAAGTACAAAATGTTCAATTTAAAAAGTTAAGAGACTATCAGAAAAAGGGATTTTAAAATATAGCTGACAGAACTATTTCTTCTCTTCCTTTTCTTCCACCATTATTGTTTTTAGATTTAAAATCTCAGTGGCTTTTCAGAAAAATAATGTGGACATAAGACACTTATGAAAAATGTTGATTATTTACAAGTGAAAGGTGACAGAATAAACAATCTGTTATAACTTCATATGATAAATTAGTGAATCATATTTAGTGATTTGCTGTATCTCTTTAAATTAAAGTTTTTATATGTAGAATTCATGTATTTTAAAGGCTTATGCAGAGCCGGGCGTGGTGGTGCACGCTTGTAATCCCAGCATTTGGGAGGCTGAGACCAGAGGATCGAGGTTTGCGGCCAGCCTCAGCTACCTAGTGAGGCACTTCGTAACTTAGTGAGACTCGGTTTCAAAATAAAGAATAAAAAATAGGGCTTGGGGGTATAGCTCAGAGGTAGAATGCCCCTGAGTTCAATCCCCAGTACCACAAAATAAATAAATAAATAAATAAATAAATAAATAAATAAATAAAGGCTTATGCATTGTTTATATAGATAAAATATTTTATAATCATCATTCTCAATAGTATTTTATATTGTTTCAAAAGCTTAAAGTAAAATTCATTTTAGTTTATATAAAAGGTAAATCATTGTATGGTATAACGTTTAAAACATTGGATTTATAGTAAGCATATATCAAATTGATCATTAAAATATGTAAAACATAAGAATATTATATAATAGTTAATTTTATTGTGAAAAATTTTATAAATTGTGCTAAAACACTGGTAGGCTATCAGACCATTAGTTTTTAAAGAAAATGAGTGTATACCAGTGGGATATTTAAAATGTACCAATGTACAACACACAAGAGCCTGGCATGGTGGGGCATGCCAGTTTTCTCAGTACTTGGAAGGATGAGATAGGAGGTTCACAGGTTTATAGCCACCCTCAGCAAATTTATGAGGCTCTTAGCAACTTAGTGAATTCCTATTTCCAAATAACAAATTAAAAGTGGGCTGAGGATGTAGATGACAGGTAGAATTCTCCAGGGTTCCATCCCCAGTACCACCCCCCCACACACACACACACACTTATACACAATTATTTTAGAGAGGTAAATACTGAAAGACAAAGATAAAGGAAAAACTGTAGTTCAATTTTTATCCCTATTTAAAAATAAACAGAACAAAGCAACTTTTTAAAGCTTATGTATGTGTGTATGTGTTTGTGTGAGTGTAGCTATCAGAATTTATAATATATTATGCATTATATAATAAAACTATAAGTTAAGATTAATGTGAAAATCCAAAGTAATCAAACAGAGAAATGTATTTCAAACACAAAAAATATATGAATATTTTTAAGGGAATGATTTCTAAAACTTCTTTAAATATATCTGCAGTTTCTGCAGGTACCTACAATGTCCAAGTTGTAAATATGTCTTAAGAAGCTAAATTCCAATTTTACGTAATTGTTTTGCAAATGAAAACTGGCTAGAGATGGGTAGCATTGCCTTTATACTAGATCAAATAGCAATAACAATAAAAGTACATTTCCTTGATAAATAAAATACATGTTATTTATGTACAGAGACATTAAAATTTTTTGTGTGAATGCTAGATTGAAATACATTCCACAGATTTCACATTTCCCACTTTATCACACCTTTGTCCCTTGTAGTGAGATATTGAGTGTTCTATTTCTTCTCATGTGTAATATTTTTCCTTATAAAGACAACATGAAATGTGTTTGTGGGGCACGTGCCTTGGCTGATCTCATTATAATGTGCAATTTTGTATGTTGACAGTGTTACATTGTTATAAATTGAACATAAAGCTAAATGAGAACAAGGGTCAAGAGTAACAATAATTACATGTGCCACATAATTATTATGGAAAATTTCCTGTAGGAGTAATATATGATGATTAGAAAGGAGATAAAAATATGTAGAGGATAGAAATTATATAATAAATATTCATATTATTTGAAAGCAATAACAGATCTATGAAATAGACATAATTTTCATTTTTAAGAAAAACAAACTAAAATTCATTAAGACTAAACCTATAGTTCTAATGTAATACCAGACGCAGCATTTTCACTTTGCATATTTGATTCTATTGAATATGCAAAGTTTCAAAATAAGTAACATCTTCATACTGGCATTTCTTCTCTAGCCTATATACATTTCATTTTTCTTTACAGTAATTAAAATAAAAATCAATCTTGATTTTTGTTGTTACTCTAACTACCATACAAAATTTAAAACTATACTAATTGTTAGCATCATATACATATCAGAATTTGGAATTGTAGAAGCAGGAAAGAAGTAATAGTTTGACAATAACAACTTTTTTCTTAAAAAAATTAAAAATAACTTCCCAGAAGAAAAATGAGTGTCAAAGAGATGCTTCAATAAATGTCTCTCCATGATCTATACTCATCCAGAGAACAGAAATAGAAATACAGACGTTGTTATTACAGATCTCCATTCTCCAGTTCTCTCAAAGTTAGACTACTCTTTGTATTTTCATAAATAAAATACATAAACACAAACTATCACCAAATGCAAACTTCATTCAGTGCTTCTGCTAAAGTAAAATAAGGTAATTAAGAAGAAAATATAATAAAACCATATAATGATGTTTACTTGATAGCAGTAAGGTAGACATTTTAGCACATTTACTGTAAGCTTGTTCTGTTGCTACTCCATACAACAGCCTGAGAGTGGAGGAGGAATCCAGAGGCTTGCACTTGAAAAGGGGAAGGGTTCAAGCCCATAAATTACTCCTAATTATCAAAAAGAGAATGCATAAAGTGACTTTCACTCTCTTGGGTACGAAACACATCAATAATTACCATTAGGCAACCTCTTACAGCTATAATTCAATCACTTTATTTTACAAAGTTGTCACCGTGCCCAATTTCCTTGGCATACCTGTTTAATCTGCTGTGTTTCTCATTATCCCTATTATTCTTTTCCCATTGACTCCTCAATTGGCACATTTCCATATTCCCCATTATGCTTACCAATAATCTCATTAAAATAGTTCATCTCACCAAAGAGTACCAGTTACATCAAGCTTGGAACTGACACTGCCTCATGGGCCCCATTCAAGTATTTTAGAAATACACTCACTTCTGTTGTAGTTCTATGGCTTAGTATATGGCTACATTATTGAATTCAATTATTGATCTTTTGAGCTAGACAACAATTTACAACATGGTGAGTGGGTAAAAAGTATCTTACTCATTGAACTGGTCATTGATGGAAATATCAAGTATCTCTTCTAACAAAGTGATAACACTCAAAATCTAACAGAAATAGTGTTTCAAGATCATATGCTGATTCCTGAGAGGCACTGCTTAGCATAATATCAAACGTTTGCAATTTTTGAGACTCTAAGGTCCACAAAGGCCCGGTTATCAACATAACCAAGGCATTAGAAGATGACAAATGCTTCATGATTTTTCTTGATTTTTTCCCATTTTTAATTGTCTTTACTATTTTATTTTCATCCATTTTCCTCTCATTTTTCAATATCAAGGGAAATTGGATGAGCTTTTTTAATGACAATTTTATTTTGAAATGAAAAAAAAAAACCACTCCACAAATAACCTTGATTGAACATGGACTATCTATCAGAGACACCCACACCTCTTCATTCAGTTACCACCTGCCAAGAGAATTAGCGTTTCCTGCATGCTTAGATAACAGGCTGGCACAGCTTTCACTTCCATTTCTGAAGAGTGGCTGGTGGTGAAGGGGAAGCAGCAGGGGTGAAGGGGAAGGTGGAAAAGATTCTTGATAGGATGGGAATTTCACCAGAATGTCAAGAGAGAAGTGGTTGGCCTGACATTGAGTGTCCTTCATAGGACCTGAGTTAGTGGCAGAAGGGTGCATGCACAATTCTGAAAAAACTAATTTTTCCTGCATTATACATTTTTAAAATTATGTAAAAGTGCATTTTGTTTCAAGATGTTTGCTGCTTAACATTAAGGTTGGTTTCTAGCCTCAAAAACAGAATTAATGCCTTCATTAAACCCTTTCTTTCAAAGTCAAGTAACCCTTTCTGTATTCTAGGTCTCCTGAGCTGTAAAGAACAATGGTTTTCTTTTCCAGGAAGAAAAGGAGACATAGTGGTAAAATATTTCAGTACATAAGCATGCAAAAATAGCAAATATACTAGACAAATTCCAGCAATTCCCTTCTCAATAATGTACGACAGTTATTATTTTTACTTCTTTTCACAAAAATATCAGGTTATGTTAAGGTGGTCTGGAAATTATACAACTGCTTCCAGCAACACTTAAGATCATTACTACATCCAACTATTAATCTAATTGAAATTAATAGATATCTTTTTTAAGAAAATCCAAATCAGTCAATTATATAAATATTAGCAAAGTAAAATTTAGTATGGATAATTCAGAAACCGTTTACTTATGAAAATGATACAAAGATGAATCAGTATCAGAATATAGGTGCATCTTAAAAGAATATACTTCCTAATTCTGTTATTCTGTTATATTCCAAATTCTGTTATTATATAATTTCCAAACTCAGAAAAAACATTTGAATAGGATAGAATGATGCTTTTGTTGTATCCCACAAAGCTTTTCTAATCTTTGGTGAAGGGTAGTTTTTACAGAAGAAACATAACTTTCAATTAACTAATGACTCTAACAATACTATCTGTACAATGATATTTACCTTTTCCTCCAAATATTGTTTCTCTTGGTCTATTCTAAGTAAAATACTGTATAACATTTTAATTAAGTTATGTATTTGCATCTGTATTTTCAAGAATATAAATACTACAAAGTGAAGTCATATATTTACTGACATAAAGTAAATAATTGAATATAGTATTAGAGTCAGGAATGCAGAAGACACTGAAATAAGCCATCAAGAGCACACATGCCCCAGCAAGCAAGGATGTGTCTGCCAGCAAAAGGCATAGGGAGTGGCCACTGCATATTGCTGTCCTTTTCCACTCAGCCTACAAGGGTGGGTTCTGCAAACCCAGAAGTCTTCTCATTTCATTACTAGTGGGGATGTATGATATTTTCTTTAAAATAGGTGTCTTTGGGTTTCCAAGCCCTGTGTTTCTCTAGCTATTCCAGGAACTATGATGGGACTTTTATTGTAAAAGACCACATACAACCTCATAGCATTGGAGAAAGTTTATAATAGAAGATGATCTTAAAAATGAGGTATATCATAATTCAGACATGAAAAAACCATTAAGGTCATTACTAAAATGTGTGTGTGTGTGTGTGTGTGTGTGTGTGTGTGTGTGTGCATGTGTGTGTGTTTAGGATGCTTTTATGTGGATGTGTATTTTCTTAGAAGACTATAATTTCTTTGAGTTTAAGAAATCTATCATGTTTATATCGGTAGCCTACATAATAATGAGTCCAGGTAAGTATACACATATATGCAATATATGTATATATTTGTATTCATATGATCAAATATATTTAACACTATTTATTGCATGCATTTTCAAAAATTTCTCACATGTTCATTAATTTTTATCTGTTTTCCCAAAGACAGATATTTGGAATGATATTGTATCTTAATTGTAACTCTCAGATTTATGTAATATAAACATATAATAGTAACATAGATTGTTCTAACTTTTTGAAGGTCTTAGTTGTTATACACATCATGTACTAATGTTTATGTGTTGATTACGTTTAAATCATATAAATTATTATAAAAAGAAGGAAGTATTCTACATATAGATTGAATGAAAACAATATTTGTATGAAAACAATCATGTCCCATTTCCTAAATGACTTATGTTTTTACATTTTCCATAATATAATGGCAACAGTAATTGTCTACTGAACATTAAAAATAAAAATTCAAATTCATCTTATCATTTCAATTATTTTAGTAGCATCTTGGATTTCATTAAATGCAATATTTACGTTAGTATGTATGAAGAGAATAAATGGTTCATTGTTGAAAGTGGGTTGGATAGGTTAAGGACAGGTTTATGAGCAAGAATGCAAGCAAATAAAATGAATTTATAAAATTATGAATAATTTTTAACTAAAATTTATTTCTAAAGGCTTATCTAATATTATTTATAAGGATTTCCTTAATCATTTATTTTCACAAGTGGAATTTTACAGTGATATACTATATAAAAATACTCCTTTTATTACCATATTACTATTTTTGAAGATCAAATGGAGCTTCTATATTTGAAATTCAAGAGCAACTCATGAATTTTTCCTTATGATTGATTTATTCCTACTTATGTCTTTTACATTAAAAGACATAAGTTTGTCTTCAGTCTTGGAACATAAAGTTGATTTTATTTGAGGCGAGGTCAGGGAGATTTACTATTTCAGGGAGGTAAATAAGGCTGCCTCTCTTACTGCACCCATTCAACTTCCACTATCCTTTCATTCAGAATTCCATTAATGATCATTGCTGAGCTACATAATAAAAATAGTAATAGAACAGATATTCAAAGAAGAAATTTCAGCTGTAAACCTTGCACATGAAGTATAGATAAGTGTATCAAACAAAGTAATTGCAAGAAGAATTAGTTTCAGTATCCAGTTGCTATTTCTTTTTGTTAAAACTTTTTAAAATTTTGCATGTTTATTCTATAGAATCTTATTGGTTAAAGTTATTATTATTTCTATATTGAATGTGATTTAAGCTTTTCAATTAATACAAAACTTTTTTACACCTGAAAAACTAGTCGAAGCCAGGCATTGTGGTGCACACCTCTAATCCCTGATACTTGGAAGTTCAAGGCAGGAGAATTAGCACTTAGAGGCCAATCTCAGCAATTTAGTGAGTGTGGGGTCCTCTCGACGAAAAGGGGGCCCCTACCCCAATCTCCCTGGAGCGTCTACCCCGAGAGGAGGTTCCCTGTGGAAAAGGAAGATCGTGCCGAAATGAACACACAGCGGGGACTGAGCATCCGAGAACTCATCCATTTATTACATGAGGGGCAAGGTGTTATATAGGGCAGAGCGAGGGGAGTGTCTTCTTGTAAGGCCAATCAGCATAGAGGTCATCTTGATCATGCCTCTTTGGCCTAATCCAAAAGGCTGATCCTATCAATGGCTTGATCACGCTGAGGAGACATCCCTGTCTAATCCTGGTCTCTGGTAAGCAGTCTTAGGTCTCCACCCTCGCCACTCCCTCTTTGTGCCATCTTCGATGTATTTTCGGGCGGTGCTACCGCCTTCTCTCTGGGGATCTTTCCCCACAAGTGAGATTCTGTCTGAAAATAACATCAGGAAGGGCTGAGGATGTAGCTAAATGGTAGAGCACTTGCTCAGCATGCACAAAGCACTGGGTTCAATTCCCCATAATGAAAAATAAACAAAAATAAAAATTAAGATAGAGTCTAGTTCTAACATTCTAAAAACAAAATGCACAATACATTTTAATTACAAAGAAATGTATTTATGGAATTTATAATACTATAAGGTATAGATTAATTATCAATTAATTAATTTATTTTTGCATGAATTGTACTTGAGTGTGATATTTATTTTTCTGATATTTTACTTAGAAATCTATACTTAATTTTATTGCAAGCTATTTCTTATTTCATAATGCTTGATATTATAGTTTTTCCTTATCAAAAATAAGGGACAATAATTTATTGTTTTTCTATGTCTGTATGAAAGTATATTGTATAAATTTAGCCATAGCTTGAAAGTTGGAAATACTGAAGCATTAAATGTAGATCTTACATCTTCACAGGAATTTTTGATACTATTTTGTCACTTTTATGCATAAATGTTAGTGGACTCAGATACTGAGTGTGTTTTGGTAGCATGCGTATGTCCCAGGAAATGGTGATTTAATTGTTATTTTAAAAATCTTTAACAGAAATCTCAGGGCCTGCCTCACATGTTTATTTTATTAAAAGAAACTGCTTCTCTTAACTTCTTCCTTCCTCCCTTCTTTCCTTCCTTCCTTCCTTCCTTCCATCCTTCCTTCCTTCCTTCCTTCCTTCCTTCCTTCCTTCCTTCCGTCCTTCCTTCCTTCCGTCCTTCCTTCCGTCCTTTCTTCCCATCTAATGCTGTGTAAAACTGCTGTGTAACTTAATTGTAAATAATAAAGTTTAAGTGACAACATGGAAAAAAAAAAAGAAACTGCTTCTATTACATGAAGGACATGACCTCTTTTTCTCCTCATTATTCTTGTAGTTTAAAATAGTCACTGCAGCTTTTCTAGATATATATGGCATAATCTTTGGGTTATTCTTTGAAAAATTTTCATATATTTATCCAATTATACTTCTTATATTACATTATAATTTTTAATTTGTACCTTTACTTTCTAAAATATATGATTGTTATGCATATGTTCTATTTTTAAGTTTTTAAACTTTATCTTGAATTATGAGATACATTTCTTTTAAGTTTGTCTAACATATCACTGACTCAGTTTTCTCATTATAACTTTGCTCTTTTCAGTTTCAATTATTATCTTTTCAAGAATCTCTTTTAATAATCACTTTATTTTCTCTTCATCCTTTCATTTTGATTTAATCAGGTTCCTAGTGCATATTTTAAGATACTTTATATGTGCTATATATTTTTAATAATATATGATTTTATTTTATTTATTTATTTATTTATTTATTTATTTATTTATTTATTTTTGTGGTACTGGGGATTGAACTCAGGGGCATTCTACCTCCGAGCTACACCCCCAGCCCTATTTTTTTATTCTTTATTTTGAAACCGAGTCTCACTAAGTTACGGAGTGCCTCACTAAGTAGCTGAGGCTGGCCGCGAACCCGGATCCTCCGGTCTCAGCCTCCTGAATGCTGGGATTACGAGCATGCGCCACCACACCCAGCTATGATTTTATTTTTTTAAACTTCATGCATGAGGTAAATAATTTCCAAGTGCTTTCTCTCCTAAACTACTGTCTTATAAACTTAGGTTCTTTCCAAATCTAAAATATTCAGAGAATTTTTCTTTACTTTCCCCTCATGTACACAAAGGATAATAATTGTACTTATCTCCTAAGTTTTTTTTTTTTTTTTTAGAATTCCAATGCTTAATATAGGTAGTTTTTTATGAAACAACCAAGTGTTCTCTCATTAGTTTCATTTTCATGCTATACTATTTATCCTCCAATTACTTGGTTTTAATCAGTAGTTAAATCAATTAATTAATATACTATAATTACAATTTTTAAGAATGAGCAAGTTAGATAAATTTATTAAATATCTTATAACAATTTTTTAATATTTTTACACTTGCTTTAAAATGGCATAAATTACCAATTTAAAAATTAGCCTTGTTTTTAATGAACAAAAAGAAGTCAAAATGGCAGCCATGTTACTTATTTTTTACAATTAAAATGATATAGCATTTTATATAAGATTTACAATAATTATTATGAAAATGTACTTTAATTTTCACATTTATTAAGTGAATAAAGAAGACATCTCTTCTAAGTAATTTAAAAAAGCAGTAATGTCTATTGGGTTTACTATTTGAAAACTAGCCACAATAAAGAATATTTTTGACAATAGTGTTTCTTTAAAAATATTCATATTTTCAATGTGTGAATCAATTTCAGTATTAAATACTAAAAGTATGAATATTTACAAGTAAAAAATTCTTTGTTCTACATTCTGATATTTAATTATATGGTAACAACATTTCCTAAATTATATTTTCCAGGCAAAGAATCTTCATGCACTCATCATTTTGCAACTTATTGTTTTAAACAACAAATAAAACTATTTAATGTAACATTGTAGCTCTTAAACATTAGAACAGCATGTATCATTTCTAAATGCATTATATTATTATAATATTCTCAATTTTTAAAAAATCCTGGAGTATCTTATTCCTACAAACCAATATTTTTTGTTTACACTAGATACACATTTTAAAGTTTGCTTCAATGTTTATTAACAGATTATCTAACAATATTTTTACTTATACAGTCAAATACTGAGGAATATACTCTTTCATGATGACTAAAATCTTATTTTTTCTCAATAAGTAAATTATATCGAATAAAAAACAAAACTACACAAAAGTACATATTCATAAGGGATTATATCTCTGGAAAACTTAAATGAATGACATGGGCCTATTTTGAGATGCTTTTAGATAAGAATAAGAATTGCAGAAAGGTCACCTTTTCCCTTGCACTTTGGCACATAAGTTATTATGCAGAGTGATACATGTCCTTTGTAACCCTGCAAAAGCAACCTCATCGTGGGAGATATACATCATGCCTTTCTCTAAAACTAATTGATTATGGGAATTTGACTTCTTTGGAAAAAACACATCTCCTATTTTAAAGTTTTTGAAACTTCTTAGTATGATGAAAATATTCTCTGTTAGATACAGAGGACCAAAAAAAGTCTAAAATTTATAAGAAATTACTTCATGATTGTGTACATATAATAGATATTTAACAGCTCATCAGTCAAGTAAATACTATAACCAGAAGAAACATTTTTCTTCTATTTATGTTGAATGAAAAGCTGATGCTTTTTTATGCAAAGTTCTAATGACAGAGACAGAGCAAACTGAACTGAAAATACAATGTTTCAGTATTTCTAAGCAAAAAAATAAAGTTTTTAAATATTAAGAAATACCCCCTAAATTGTAACTCTAGTGGATGACAGAGCTAGAATAAATACCCACATAGTCTTATCTCACTGTCAACATGTTTTACATTATGATGTGAGACAATATTACACCAATAGAAGCATTTTAAAAATAGAAGATTAAAAAAACGGGCTTGTATATCCAGTCTGCTATACTGCCTTATTTTAACAAATATCACATAAGGACAAAATGGGAAGTCATGTATTATAACAAAGAGTAGAAAAAATGGCAGTCTGAGATGGTGGTTGCCTGGCCTAAAGTAATGAATTCTAAAAGAAAGTATTACTGGACTGCTAAGTCCTGTGATAGTTTTGCAGTATAAAAGAAATATAGTACTCAAGGGTATCTCTGTTTGGGATTTGAGTAGTGTTTCTACTCAGTAGGGGAAGATAAGCAATTTCAGAGCAGGACAAATTTAATTTCTGACTTTAAATTTAAGTTTCTTTTAAATATCTAAGGGGAGATGTCAATTCAACAATGGAGATGGAAGTCTGAATGTCATCAACATATTAACAGAGACTAAACCTATGGAGATAGAGACAATCAGCTAGTAAGAAAATAAATGAGGAAAATGACTGAAGCATAAGTATAGAAATGCTTAGATATTTGTCAGAGAGGGAAGATTAAATAAAGGAGAGGGAGAAATTTTAGGGTCTTGCAGGAAGCAAACTGAGAATAAATAGTATTAAGGAATACAAAAGGAGAATGTGTTTGAAAGGAGTGATTTCCTAAGAAGAAGGCTTTCTAAAACTGGAATAAAATATAGGTAGTTCAGAATTAGAATGTCCCCTGAAAAGCTCATGTGTTGAATGCCTGTTTTACAATGCATCAGGTTTCAGAAGTGGGCTATGGTTGGAGAAGATGGCTCAGTGGGGGTTTGGACCTGAGAACTGTACTGATTCCTGGTCATAACCTATCTCTCTCCCTCTCTGCTTTTGGGCTGTCATGAGCTGAGCAGCTTTCCTTCACCAAGTCCTGTCATTATGGTGTTTCTGCTTTGGAGGTGGCAGAACATGGACTAAACTTCTGAAATCATAAGCCAAACAAACCTTTCTTGTTCTTTGTTACCTTTGTCAGGTATTTTGGATACAGTAATCCAGAGGTAACACAGATATATAGAAATAAGCTGGAGAAATCCAAAATGGCGACTGAATGAAACAACTTTCCTCAGACACTGTGATTTTGAACTAAATTTACCATAAAAAAGCTTCTTAACAGAAGAAAAAATACAACAACAACCAAAAAACAAAAGCGGAATTTGAACTACAACAAAAGAAGATCAAGAACCCAGACCTGGGCGTGCAAGGGACCCGGCCTCGCTGCAGCTCGGCAGCGAGCCATGCACCCCGGCACAGCACCCTGCCCCCGGCACCCTGCATCCCACTGAAGAGCTAGGCTACCGAGAGGGGTTCTGGAGCAGCAGAGATCAATCTGATGCTATGAGCAGCAAAATGCACGGGGGACACAGATAAAAGTCCAGGCGTGGCATGGGGACCCCTGCGTCTCGACGCACTATCTAAGCGAACATTCCCGCACCATCTACAGTGCCTGGAATGAGCTCCCACAGGTCTGCCTCTGCGCTCTGCCCCAGAGATGGAAAAGTGAGCGACAGAGCCTGGAGCAGGTCAGCCAAGATCCAGCTTCTTGCCTGAAGGAAGAGAAGGAGTGTTTGAAACCTGGGCGTGAACTTGGAGTGCCTCGGTGGAGACCAGGAGGTTCAGGGGAGCTGGCGCGAGGCTGCCACCGCCATCTTTGCCGCCAGATCCCCCAAACCTACTTCCTCCCAGCTATCCAAACCATCATTGTCTGATTGCGCCTCCAGCTGTCCAGGAGGTGGAACAGACCGAACAGCAGAGAACCATAAGTGGACTACAACCCGGGGTGCTGGATTTACAATACAAAGGATAGACTCAGACATCCACCCTTCTAGAGCCTAGACTGGGTCAGAAGGGCACAGGATCCCAGAGCATATAGGGCATCTGGAAAGGCCTGGCATTTAGACTGCAAAAGCAAAAAGCAGAGAGAGATAGATGCAGCCAGGCCCAGTGGAGAGCAGCAGGAGAAGTCCTCTGCAAGAACTGAAAGAACAAATAAAAAAACTTAAACTCGGTGCCTATGAACTAACAGTGATTGCTCTAGTGCCTGGTTGCTATTTGTAGGCTTTGTTTTTGTTTTTTATTTTTTCTCTTATTTTTTGGTGGTAAGTTCTATAGGTGGATACTCTGTTTTTCTTTTGTATTGCCTTGATTTATATATGTTTGTTTGGACAAGTACTTGCTTTGTTATCTCTTGCTTAGGTTGTTGAATCCCCTTCCTGTCCCTTTACATGCTTTCCCCCCTCCCCTCTATATTCCTCTCTGCAACACTTTACCTCCTCTCTTCTCTTTTCTCCTTTTTCCTCTACCATCTCTAATCTTTACAATACACCACCTCAACACACTCACCAATTATTCTGCTGGAACACACGCTCTTCTTTATCCTACTCCTGCATTATTTACTGTGATCTCTCACTCAAACTTTATCTCTGAACACAACCCGTCACCTCTAAACCCCCACTGCAGAGATTGGACAAGAAAACTTGCAAGAACAGCAAAGATATAAACTGAAGAACAGGGAACCATGGGAAGGAAAAATAACAAAGAAACAATGAGCTACCAAAACCCCTCAATAACAAATCTCACCAACCCAGAATGGCAGATACTACCAGAAGAACAATTCAAATCTTTAATACTAGAAACAATACAGGATTTTCAGAAAGAATGTAGGCAGAGTTTTAAAGAAATAAAGGAAGATATAAAGGAACAAATAAACAAAGAATGCAATGACCTAAAAAGAAACCAAAGAGAAACATTGAAGGAAGTGAAAGATGAAATAATCGAAATGAAGGCATCAATTCAAACTATAAATAACAGATTAGACCACATGGAAAATAGAGTATCACTTTTAGAGGATGACCATACCAAAAATGAATCTATAGTACATAACTTAGAAAAAATCGGACATCGAAGAGATTTGGGCCAATTTTAAAAGAGCTAACCTAAGAATAATAGGCATAGAAGAGGGATTAGAAGTTGAAACTAATGGAATAAATAACCTTTTCAAAGAAGTAATATCAGAGAATTTTCCAAACATAGAAAGAGAAGTCGACACACAGGATCAGGAAACATACAGAACTTCCTCAAGACAAGACCAAAGAAGAGGTTCAAATTGCCACATAGTAATTAAATTGACCCATGTAGAGGCAAAGGAGAGAATCTTAAAAGCAGCAAAAGTAAAAGGCTAAGGGACATTTAGAGGCAAACCAATTAGAATCACTCCAGACCTCCCGAATCAAGTCATGAAAGCCAGGAGAGGATGGAGTAACATATTCCAAACCCTGAAAGAAAATAACTTGCAGCCAAGATTCTCATACCCAGCAAAACTCTCTCTTAAAATTGACAGGGACATAAAAACCTTCCATGACAAACAGAAACTGAAGGAATTTATGTCTTCCAAACAAGCACTGGAGAAAACACTCAAAGAGATTAACTACAAAGAAGAACTAACCAGTAAACATCACAACTAGAGAAACAATAATTTCCAGGAAGCAAATAACTAAGCAAAGAAGAATAAACTACACCAAAAACAGAAGTCAAAACTCAAAATGTTAGGAATTAAAAATCACCTCTCAATAATCACACTGAATATAAATGGTCTCAACTCCCCAATAAAAAGGCACAAGGTGGCAAAATAGATCGAAACCCAGAATCCATCTATATGCTGCCTGCCATAAACACACTTTACAAGCAAAGACTCCCACAAACTATAGGTGAAGGGCTGGAGTAAGGTAATTCATGCCAATGGAACTTGAAGACAAGCAGGAGTAGCAACTATGATATCAGATAAACTAGACTTCAAGCTCAAGCTTATCAGAAGAGACAAAGCAGGTCATTTTTAACTAGTAAAAGGAACAATCCAGCAAGAGGAAATAACAATTATCAACATCTATGCCCCAAACATAGGTGCAGCCACTTTCATAAAATAAACTCTATATGATATAAAGACACACATAGATCCCAATACACTAATACTAGGAGACTTCAATACTCCTCTTATATCTCTAGATCATTCCTCTAAACAAAAGGTCAGTAGAGATGCCTCAGACCTAAAGGATACCATAAGCCAAATGGACCTATTAGACACATATAGACTCTCCCACCCAACTACAACTGAATTCACATTTTTCTCAGCTGCTCATGGAACTTTCTCCAAAATAGACCACATTCTCAAACACAAAGCGAGCACTGGCAAATTCAAAAAATGCAACATAATTCCCTGCATCTTCTCAGACCACAATGAAGTGAAACTAGAAATAAACTCCAGGAAGACCCAAAGTAACCGAGTAAGAACATGGAGACTGAACACTACACTGCTGAATGAAGAGTGTGTCATAGAAGAAGTAAGGGGTGAAATTAAAAAATTCCTAGAAACCAACGAAAATGGAGATACAACATACCAAAACCTCTGGGACACCCTGAAGGCAGTACTAAGAGGGAAATTTATAGCACTGAGTGCCCACATAAGAAGAACAGAAAACACCAATTAAATAACCTAATGACACAGCTCAAAGCCCTCGAAAAACAATAACAATCTAGCCCCAAAGCCAGGAGAACACAGGAAATCATGAAAATCAGAGCGGAAATTAATGAATTAGAGAATAAAAAAACAATAAAGAAGATCAACAAAACAAAAAGCTGGTTCCTTGAAAAAATAAACAAGATAAATAAACCATTGGCCAATCTAACCAAAAGGAAGAGTCAATCAACCCAAATTACCAAAATAAGAGATGAAAAAGGTGATATTACCACCGACAGGATGAAAATACAGAAGATAGTCAGAAACTATTTTGAAAACTCTACTCCAACAAAATGGAAGATCTAGAAGAAATTGACAACTTCCTAGACACATACAACCTCCCCAAATTGAGTCAAGAAGATATCAAAAACTTAAACCGGCCAATAACAAAGAGATAGAAATAGCAATAAAGAGTTTACCATCAAACAAAAGCCCAGAACCAGATGGTTTTCCAAGTGAATTTTATAAAACAGTTTTAGAAGAGCTAATACCAATACTCCTCAAGCTATTCCGTGAAATAGAAAGAAACAGGACCCTTCCAAACACATTAAATGAAGCCAACATCACACTAATACCAAAACCAAATAAAGACAGCTCAAGAAAAGAAAACTATAGTCTGATATCATTGATGAACTTAGATGCAAAACTGCTAAACAAGATACTAGCAATGCGCATTCAAAACCACATCAAGAAAATTATACACCATGACCAAGCCGGGTTCATCCCAGGGATGAAAGGCTGGTTCAACATTCAAAAACAATACATGTAATTTACCACATAAACAGACTCAAAGACAAAAATCACATGATCATCTCAATTGATGCTGAAAAAGCATTTGACAAGATCCAACACCCATTCATGCTAAAAGCACTACAGAGAATTGGAATAGAAGGAACATACCTCAGAATCATAGAGGCAATATACAATAGGCCTACAGCCAACATCATATTAAATGGAAAAAAACTGCAAGAGTTCCCACTAAAGACAGGAACAAAACAAGGATGTCCACTATCACCTCTCCTGTTTAATATAGTACTTGAGACTCTAGCCAGAGCAATAAGGCAAGAGAAGGAAATCAAAGGGGTAAAAATAGGGAAAGAAGAACTAAAACTATCCCTCTTTGCAGATGACATGATACTATACTTAGAAGACCCAACAAACTCAACCAAAAAACTTATAGAACTGATCAACAAATTCAGTAAGTTGTCCGGATATACAATCAATCTTAAAAAAATCAGAAGCTTTCTATATGCCAACCATAAATCAACAGAAAAAGAAATCCAAAAGGCAATTACACTCACAATAGCAGCCCAAAAAATAAAATACTTAGGGATAAACCTAATCAAGGAGGTTAAAGACCTCTATAAGGGAAATTATAGAAAGGTATAGAAAGAAATCGATGAAGACCTTAGAAGATGGAAGGATCTACCATGCTCTTGGATAGGCAGAATAAATATCATCAAAATGGCCATCCTCCCAAAACTGATCTACAAATTCAATGCAATACCCATGAAATTCCCAAGGACGCTCCTCACAGACATAGAAAAATCAGTCCTTAAATTCACCTGGAAAAACAAAAAGCCCAGGATAGCCAAAGTTTTTCTTAGCAATAAAAATCATGCAGGAGGCATCACAATACCTGACTTTAAACTCTACTACAAAGCCACAGTAATAAAAACAGCATGGTATTGGCACAAAAACAGACACATAGACCAATGGAGCATAATAGAAGACTCAGAAACAGACCCACAGACTTACAGTCAACTGATTTTTGACAAAGGAGCCAAAAGTATACACGGGAAAAATGATAGCCTCTTTATCAAATGGTATTGGCAAAACTGGCTAACAATATGCAGGAAAATGGAAATAAACCCCACTTTCTCACCCTGAACAAGAGTCAACTCAAGGTGGATAAAGGACCTGGAAGTCAGACCAGAGATCTTGCAGCTACTTGAAGAGGGCATAGGACCAACACTTGAACACATAGGCACAGGTAAAAACTTTCTCAACAGGAACCCAAAAGCACAAGCAACTCAAAGGAAGATCAATACATGGGATTGCATTAAACTGAAGAGCTTCTGCACAGCAAAGGAAACTATCAAGAACCTCAACAGAGAGCCTATAGAATGGGAGAAAATTTTTGCCAGTTATACTTCAGATAGAGTTCTAATATCTAGGATATACAAAGAACTCAAGAAAATCACAACCAAGAAAGCAAATAACCCAATCAAAAAATGGGCTAAGGATCTAAATAGACACTTCACAAAAGAAGAAATACAAATGGTCAATAAATGTATGAGGAAATGTTCCACATCATTGGCCATCAGGGAGATGCAAATCAAAACTACCCTGAGATTTCACCTAACTCCAGTCAGAATGGCAATCATAAAAAACATGAAATGGCAATCATAAAAAACAACACCTACTGGTGAGGGTGTGAAGAAGTGGGAACCCTAATACATTGTTGGTGGGAGTGCAAACTTGTGCAACCACTGTGGAAAACAGTATCGAGGATCCTCAGATGAATGCAAGTGAACCTACCATATGACCCAGCAATACCACTACTGGGTATATACCCAAAAGAATGGAAACCAAACTACCAGACTGATGCATGTGTATCTATATTTATAGCTGCACAATTCACAATAGCCAAACTATGGAAGCAGCCAAGATGTCCATCAACAGATGAATGGATTACAAAACTATGGGATATGTACACAATGAAATTTTACTCAGCCCTAAAGAAGAACAAAATCATGTTCTTTGCAGGGAAATGGATGCCACTGGAAAACATTATATTAAGTGAGATTAGCCAGTCACAAAGAGTAAAGAAGCGTATGTTCTCCCTAATATGTGGATGCTAGGGAGAAGATGGGGCACAGGAGGGTCTCCATATGAAAAGGAGAGATCCCCAATAAGCTAAGAAGTTGAATTAATTCCAGTGGATGCACAGGGCAGAGGGACACCCTAAGGCACGCGGTGTTCTTACAGGATCATGTCAAGGTCACTCACTGGACTAAACCTGAGGGGAGGGAGGGCAAGGGAATGGGGTGGGAATTGGGGAAGGGGTCAAATGAGAATTGTGGAATTGTGTGCAAATATGTTGTTTTCAACGTGTGCCTAACAAAGATGTATGCTACATTCCACAAATAACTACAACAAAAAAAAAATAAGAACAAAATCATGTTATTTGTAGGGAAATGGAAGGAACTGGAAAACCTTATGTTGTTAAGTGAGATTAGCCAGTCACAAAGAGTAAAAAAAGCATAGGTTCTCCCTAATATGTGGATGCTAGGGAGAAGACAGGGTATGGGAGGGTCTCCAGATGAAAAAGGAGAGACCCTTGAAAGCAAAGAAGTTGATTTAACTGAAGGGGTTGGATGGGGGGAGGGGGCACACTAATGTATATCAAGGTTACTCACTAAACTGAACTTGAGAGGGAGGGAGGGCAAGGGAGCGGGACGGGAATTCAGGCAAGGGGTCAAATGAGAATTGTGAGCTCATATATAGTTATCAATTTGTACCTAACAAAGATGTATGCTTACAATGTATGAATAAAAAAAAAGAAATAAGCCACAATAAAATTTAGTTTGACTGTTAGAAGACATTTTATAGACTGGGAGGAAAAAAAGACACTAAAGAATCACATATGAACAGAGTGGGTAATAAGAGAAGCAAAGGCAGGACTTATAAATACCTATGATGATAAATAACATAAATTTGGTATCTCGAGGAATATAAATTAGAGGAACCATAAAGTTTAGAAAATAAATATCTTAATGGAACTATCAAAGTATGGTGAATACTTTGGAATTAATTCATTAAAGAAGAAGAAACTGGTGCTTAAAAAGAGAAACTGGTGCAGGAACAAAGTCTCTGAATAAAACTATTTTTCAGCCGGGCATGGTGGCGTAAGCTTGTAATCCCAGCATTCAGGAGGCTGAGACCGGAGGAGATCCGGGTTTGTGGCCAGCCTCAGATACCTAGTGAGGCACTCCGCAACTTAGTGAGACTCGGTTTCAAAATAAATTAAAAAAAAAAAAAAAATAGGGCTGTGGGTATAGTTCGGAGGTAGGATGCTCCTGAGTTCAATCCCCAGTACCCCAAAATAATAATAATAATAATAATAATAATAATAATAATAATAAATAAATAAAACCCAAACTCTAGCAGCTTCATATAAATGACTTTAAAAATAGTGTTCATGTCTTTTTTTGAGAAGGATTATTTTAAAAATGTACATATTTGACAAAATTTAACCAACTCATCCAAAAAACTGAAGGATAAGTAACAATACTTTCTCCTGATATATGCAGAAAAGAGAAAGAGAGAGAGAGGAAGAGAGAGAGAGAGAGAGAGAGAGAGAGAGAGAGAGAGAGAGAGAATATGAATATGACCACAAAATGTAACTGGAGTCAAGTATGAATTAACACAGTGCCATTTTAAATATAAATGCTGTGGTGAATTGAATATATTCCCAAGGGTCAATAAAATTAAATTAGAACACAAGCTATTTGATGTAGTTCCATAACATCTGGACATGCTCCAGAGGAGATTTAAACACTTCTTCAAATTCTCATTTGTCTGGCAGTATTGACTGGTTTCATTGCCATTTTAATAAGGCAATTGAGCTCCTTTTTTCAATGACCTTCTCCACAATGCACATGAGGAATTACTGCATTCAGACTCCGATAGGATATTTTTGGATGAATTTGGATCTTGTCTTTGTGAAACATGTAAACTTGCTATGATTTCTGACTGTTGTGCATGCATAATTCTTATGTATATGTGGTTTCTAATTGAATATTTTCTGCAGTTAATTTAATGTAGTTACATTAACCAAAAACACACTGTTTTTACCCAGAGTCTACTGTGTAATAAAAAAGGAATTAAAAAATATTGTATGGTGTCAGTCCAACATAATTTCTACAGCTTTGCATTTATATGGTTACTTGTAAATATCTTAATTTATTTATTTCATAATAACTTAATTAAAACATGAATGAGACTTGCAGGGTGTATAAAAATAACCCTTTTATTGGCAAAGACAAAATTTCAAGAATACAAAACAATATGCTTTATGTTATTTTTATACTTTTATTGGTACATTGTAATCATACGTCTAGTGAAGTTCAAAGTCATGCAAACAAACATTCACATAGGGCTTGGTGTGTTTTTCCTCAAGTCCCACCCTAACACCCACCCTTCCTGGTACATAATAGTGATATTGGTACTAATATCTTCATACATGAGCATAACATAATTTGAAGTCATTCTTTCATCAGTTCTTTTTTGTCCCATCCTTTTATCCCTCCCCCTTCTTCTTCCACCATTCTACTGGTCAACTCTTCTTAATTATTTAAGTCTCCTTTGTTTCCCATTTTCCCTTCTAGCCTCTATAAATGAAAGAAAAATACTCAGCCCTTGACATTCTGAGACTGGGCAATTTGATTTTTCTTTCAAGGATGAGATACAGGAGTAATCAGTGATATTAATACTCTGATATTTAGTATTCTACATCCAAGCTACACCCCCAGCCCTATTTTTATTCTTTATTTTGAAACAGGGTCTCATTAAGTTGCAGAGGGCCTCACTAAGCAGCTGAGGCCAGCCGCAAACCTAGATCCTCCTGTCTCAGCTTCCCAAATGCTGAGATTACAAGCGTGTGCCACCACACCCTGCTAGCTTTATTTTAAAAATAATTTATTCCCTTGATTTTCCTGGGCTTAGGTTTTAATTTTGTTGTTGTTGTTTTTATTGTGGTACTGGGGATTGAACTCAGAGGCATTCTAACTTAGAGCTATACCCTTAGCCTTATTTTATTTTGAAACAGAGTTTCACTAAATTACTAGGGTCTCACTATATTGATGAGGCTCGCTTTCAACCTGCGATTCTCCTGTCTCAGGCTCCCAAGGACACATATATGCCAGCACATATGTCTTAGATTGTACTTTTATAATGATATACAAAGTCCTTTACATAATGCCTTCTGATTGCTCATCTTCATAGCTTGCAATTTTTACACATTCCCCAGAAATATTCTGTTTTTAAGCTGTATTGAGCAACTGCTAATACTGCTTTATACAACTTCAGGATTTCAAAGGCTGCTACCTCCCTCATAGTTGATTCTCTCTTCAAAC
This sequence comes from Graphiurus murinus, assembly GCA_004027655.1. Classification (NCBI taxonomy): domain Eukaryota; kingdom Metazoa; phylum Chordata; class Mammalia; order Rodentia; family Gliridae; genus Graphiurus; species Graphiurus murinus. The sequence goes on from PVLC010001386.1 coordinate 80,225, forward strand.
CAATCCAATTCTGTATGTTAATGACTTTTAATAAATAAATTAAATATAACCTGCAATAGGAAAATATTTATTGGTTTCCAGGAAAAGTCCAAATTTGGGTCACTACCCTTTTACTCAAAACCCCTTATAGAATGTACTGATATTTAGAGAGCATTAGGATATTTATTAAAATCTTTATTTTAATCACATCTGAGTTTATTGCTAAGCTAATAATCTTAAGTTTCATCACTCCTTCCTTTCAGGGAACTGGGATGAATCCAGGAAATATATTCACACATTATTTTTAAATAAAATCCAACAGAGAAGAAAAATCCATTAAACTGAGCCCAGTATTCTGCATGCTGTGTTTTCTCTTGGAGAATTTGTTAACTCTAGTTTTATAAATCATGAAGGCAATAGCTACTAATAGGCAGAGTACACACCACAGGAAGACTATGGTCACAAACAAATAAAAAGTGGCACTCTAGGCTGTTTAACAAGCTGAGACATAAAGATCTAAGATTGTCCATGAAAGGAAGAAGTACAGAAGGCACCCATATACTTGAGACACTTGACTTTTGCATGAAGACATTTGCTTATTATTAGAATTTGTAGATCATGGGGTAAAGAAGCCAAGTAAGTCATGAGAGCAAGCTAAGTAAAGATGAATTTTTAATAATCATATGTTGCTAATGAGGTAAATATTGCAGACCAGATAAAAAAACACATAAATAGAAAAATAAAATAATATAATAAGCATTATACCAGGGAAATATTTATGACCAGGGCAGTAAGTAGTGCAACACTTAAGGAGTGCAGAATGGACTAGGCATGGTGTTATATGTTAGATCTAGAATGTCTCCCTGAAAGTTAATGTGTTGAATTGATATCTCCAATGCAGTCAAATTCAGAGGTGTGGGATGGTTGAATCAGGTAGATCACTGGGGCCATGGCCTTGAGGACTATATCTGTCCTTGGTGGCTGTCGACGACTTCTCCTTCTTCTTCTTCTTCTTCTTCTTCTTCTTCTTCTTCTTCTTCTCCTCCTCCTCCTCCTCCTCCTCCTCCTCCTCCCCCTATTTCTTCTTCTTCCCCCCCTCTCTTTCTCTCCTCCACCCTTGGCAGTCAACAGCTGAACAGCTTTTCTCTGCCAACCTGTGCAACACTGATGTCTCTGCTTAGGGACTGGCAAACGAAGGACTGACTCTCTGAAACTTTGAGCTAAAATAAACTTTTTTTTCTTCTAAGTTGTTCTTTTCAGGTATTTTCATTACAATGATAGAAAGTTAATTAACACAGATAGGCTGACATTTCTAAAGTCTGTAATTCAGAAGAGCCATGGGAAACTTTTCTGCTGTTTGGCAGAAGGCATGTTTAGATTATTATTTCAATTTATTTATTTTCTCATGTACCTTACCTTTAATTCATTAAAAAATGTAAGATGAATGAATCATGCCAAAAAAGATACAATAGAAGAAAGAGACAAATAAGTTAAATACAAACTTGCTCAAAATATTAAAGTTATATAAAGCAGACTTGCAAACAACAGTGATTATTCAAAAGATTGATAAAGTTGAAAATTTCACCATGGGATAGAAGTAAATAGAAAAAATAAAATTAGAATTCTAGAGCAGAACACATATAAAAATGTGCTAATATGGATCAAACAAATAGGTCATTGGACAGTTTTATTATACAGTATGTTTCATCAACAAATGAAAAAGGAAAAAATAATGAATACACAGTGAAAAATGTAAAAAAGAGTGAACACTGGAAAACTGAACATAAATTCACTGGGCATTCCGGTCAACATTCTTGGAGCTATAAAGTAAAAGAAGGACCACATAACTTAGAGGTAAGGAGATTTATTTTCTTATGGTTTGGGGTTCAGTCCATATAAGGCCAGGGACCATGGATCTGAGGGCATAGTGGTAGGAATCAAGGAGAAGAAAAGCACATGGGCTGTGCTCACATCATGGAGGCAGGAATCAAGAGACAACAAACAGGGAGAAAAGGTATCATTTATATAATCCCCAAGGCCACACACCCTAGACACCCTACAAGCCTGGTTCACCACCCAGATAAATCCACTACAATGAATTTGTCCATGGCTAGGATTACAACCCTCATATCTAAATGACAACAGCTTAAAACATTAATAGTGGTCGCTATAGGGGACATTTTGTATCTAACTACAACACTGAGCTACTCAGCAACGTGGAATAAAGCAAACTCCTCAGAGCTCTTCTACCCAAGACTCTCAGGCATGTTGAACAACCTTTCTAAGAAATTTCTTACTATTTAACAAAGGGAATCTACCTTCATCCTTCTGCTGGAATCTGGCCAGCTGCTACATTCATTGAATGAATTTACTTAAGAATGTTCTACTTTCTGAATCTTTTGACGTTTTATTCAATACTCTGGGAAGACATGCAGCACAGTAGTTATGACAAGATTTACCTAACAATATTCCCTGATTTCATACTTTTACTAAAAAATTACCCTTTCTATAATCTCAGGAAGTTTTGTTAATAGCCACTGCAAACTTCTATTTTCTCATCTAAGAGAAAATTAAAGTAATAACAACAAAATTTAAAAAAAGAGATAATATTTTTGGCTCCTTTGTCAAAAATCAATTGACTGTAAACACATAGGTCTGTTTCTGAATCTTCTATTCTGCTCCATTGGTCTATGTATCTGTTTTTGTGCCAAAAACAAACAAATAAAAAAAAAAGATAATAACCCCTCATCATAGAGATCTAGGTATCAGAAAATAATTTAATACCTATAAAGTTATTAGGGACAAATAAACACTCTAATCTCTGCATAAACCTAAGTTATTATTGTTATTACTATTACTATAATTATTATCATTATTATTATTTTAATTATTATCTTTTTATCTCTATCACTAAGCCCAAAGTTTGGAATATAAATATTTTTTTCTTTTTCTTTTTTAGTGTTCCATGGCCACTTTGTTTATTATTATTATTATTATTATTATTATTATTATTATTATTATTATTATTTTATAATTATTCATACATTGTCAGCAGGCATCTTTGTTAGGTACAAATTGAAAACGACATATGTGCCTACATTTCTCATTTGTCCCCTTCCCCCAATTCCCACCCCTCTCCCTCGCCCTCCCTCCCTCTCAGGTTCAATTTAGTGAGTAAACTTGATGTACATTAGGGTGTCCCCGCCCCCCCCCCCCGTCAATTCCTTTCGGTTAAATCAACTTCTTTGTTTATTGAGGGTCTCTCCTTTTCCGTCTGAAGACCCTCTTATGTCCCATCTTCTCCCTAGCATCTGCATATTACGGAGAATATATGCTTCCTTACTCTTTATGATTGGCTAATCTCACTTAACATAATGTTTTCCAGTTGCATCCATTTCCGAGAAAATAATATGATTTTGCTATTCTTTATGGCTAAGTAAAATCCCATTGTGTACATATCCCATAGTTTTGTAATCCATTCATCTGTGGATGGACATCTTGGCTGCTTCCATAGTTTGGCTATTGTGAATTGTGCAGCTATAAACATAGATACAAATGCGTTGGTCTGATAGTTTGGTTTCTGATCTTTTGGGTAGATACCCAGAAGTAGTATTGCTGGATCATATGGTAGGATCATTCCCATTCCTTTAAAGATTCTCCATACTGTTTTCCAAAGTGGTTGTACTAGTTGGCAGTCCCACCAACAATGTATTGGAGTTTCCAATTCTCCACATCCTCGCCAGCAGCTGTTGTTGCTCATGTTTTTGATGATTGCCATTTTGATTGGGGTTAGGTGAAATCTCAAGGGGGTTTTGATTTGCATCTCTCTGATTGCTAATGATGTGGAACATTTCCTCATACATTTATTGGCCATTTGTATTTCTTCTTCTGTGAAGTGTCTATTTAGATCCTTTGCCCATTTTTTAATTGGGTTATTTGTTTTCTTGGTTGTGATTTTCTTGAGTTCTTTATATATCCTAGATATTAGATCTCTATCTGTAGAGTAGCTGGCAAAAATCTTCTCCCACTCTGTAGGCTCTCTGTTGAGGTTCTTGACAGTTTCCTTTGCTGCACAGAAGCTCCTCAGTTTAATGCAATCCCATGAATTGATCTTCCTTTGAGTTGCTTGTGCTTTGGAGGTCTTTTTTTTTTTTTTTTTTTTTTTTGGCGGTACTGGGGATTGAACTCAGGGGCATTCTACCTCTGAGCTATACTCCCAGCCCTATTTTTTATTCTTTATTTTGAAACCGAGTCTCACTAAGTTGCGGAGTGCCTCACTAGGTAGCTGAGGCTGGCCGCGAACCCGGATCCTCTAGTCTCAGCCTCCCGAATGCTGGGATTACAAGCGTGCGCCACCATGCCCGGCTGCTTTGGAGGTCTTGTTGAGAAAGTTTTTACCTGTGCCTATGTGTTGAAGTGTTGGTCCTATGCCCTCCTCAAGTAGCTGCAAGGTCTCTGGTCTGACTTCCAGGTCCTTGATCCACCTTGAGTTGACTCTTGTGCAGGATGAGAAAGTGGGGTTTATTTCCATTTTCCTGCATATTGTTAGCCAGTTTTGCCAACACCATTTGTTAAAGAGGCTATATTTTTTTCAGTGTATACTTTTGGCTCCTTTGTAAAAAATCAGTTGACTGTAAACCTGTGGGTCTGTTTCTGAGTCTTCTATTATGCTCCATTGGTCTATGTGTCTGTTTTTGTGCCAATAACATGCTGTTTTTATTACTGTGGCTTTGTAGTAGAGTTTGAAGTCAGGTATTGTGATACCTCCTGCATGGTTCTTGTTGCTAAGAACTACTTTGACTATCCTGGGCTTTTTGTTTTTCCAGATGAATTTAAGGACTGATTTTTCTATGTCTGTGAGGAGTACCCTTGGTAATTTCATGGGTATTGCATTGAATTTGTAGATCAGTTTTGGGAGGATGGCCATTTTGATGATATTTATTCTGCCTTTCCAAGAGCATGGTAGAGCCTTCCATCTTCTAAGGTCTACATCGATTTCTTTCTTCTACTTTTTATAGTTTTCCTTATAGAGGTCTTTTACCTGTTTGGTTAGGTTTATCCCTAAGTATTTTATTTTTCTGGGTGCTATTGGGAGCAGAACCATTGGCCAACCTAACCAAAAGAAAGAGAGAATCAACCTAAATAACCAAAATAAGAGATGAAAAAAGTGATATTACCACCGACAGTATGGAAATACAGAGGATAGTCAGAAACTATTTTGAAAAACTATACTCCAACAAAATGGAAAATCTAGAAGAAACTGACACATTTCTAGACACATATAACCTTCCTAAATTGAGTCAAGAAGATATAGAAAACTTAAATCGACCAATAACAGTTAAAGAGATAGAAACAGCAATAAAGAGTTTACCATAAAACAAAAGCCCAGGGCCAGATGGTTTTCCATGTGAATTTTATAAAACATTTGTAGAAGAGCTAATCCTAATACTCCTCAAACTATTCCATGAAATAGAAAGAAATGGGACACTCCCAAACACATCCTATGAAGCCAACATCACATTAATACCAAAGCCAAATAAAGACAGCTCAACGAAAGAAAACTATAGGCCTATATCATTGATGAACTTAGATGCATAGCTGTTAAACAAGATATTAGCAATGTGCAATCAAAAACCACATCAAGAAAATTATACACCATGATCAAGTCGGGTTCATCCCAGGGATATAAGGCTGGTTCAACATACAAAAAACAATTCATGTAATTCACCAAATAAACAAACTTAAAGACAAAAACCACATGATCATCTCAATTGATGCTGAAAAAGCATTTGACAAGATCCAACACCCATTCATGCTAAAAGCACTTCAGAGAATTGGAATAGAAGGAATGTACCTCAACATCATAAAGGCAATATACAGTATGCCCACATCCAATATCATATTAAATGGAGAGAAACTACAAGAGTTCCCACTAAAAACAGGAACAAGACAAGGATGTCCATTATCACCTCTTCTGTTCAATATAGGAATATAAATATTTTAATAAATGTGCAGTCATATATAGCACTACTTTCTTTGATGCCTTTTTCTTATTTTTTTTTCAGTACTAGAGATTGAACCCAGGTGTATTCTACCTCCAAGCTACATCCTAAGTCCTATTTCTTATTCTTTATTTTTAAACAGGGTCCCACTAAGTTGCAGAGTGCCTCACTAAGTAGCTGAGACTGGCTGCGAACCTGGATCCTCCAGTCTCATCCTCCCAAGTACTGGGATAAAAAGTGTGTGCCACCATGCCCAGCTTTTGATGCCTTTTTCTAATAATATGTAACTGAATGGATAACACAAGCGTCTTTTTTTTCTTCCCATGACTGTAATAATAATGATGAGTAGAAGAATAGGGAACTGTAAGGAAGAGTGCTCATTATGTGTTCATATAGGTGAAGAAGATGTAATGGGATTCATCCTATTTTATTAGTTAATTTAGCTCTGATTGAACATAAAAAGAGCGTAGCAAAGTTTAGAAAGATAAATGCACTGGTTACAGCAATGAATAGGTATAAAATTGTGGATTGATTCATTTAAATGTGTTAATACTTCTGGTAAGTAATTTCTCATTTCATGAACCTTTGACAATTTTACAGTTGTATGAGATCCCAATAAGACAGATTAAAATATGTAAAGGCAATCAAGGTATATTAGAGGTAAGGGACACATGTATAGAGATGACTCTAAATGAATTTGTACATGGGAGAATGGAAAATATTTGTAGAAGTAGCAACTCTGATACACTGTTGGTGAGATTGTACTTTATAAAACAATGTGGAGGGGCCTCAGAAAAATGGGAATTAGCTTACCATATGACCCAGTCATATTACTCTTGGGTATTTACCTAAAAGAATTGAAACCAGATTACCATGGTAATGCATGGATATCTATATAGCTGCACAATTCATAATTGCAAAACTATGGAACCAACTGATATGTTCATCAACATGTGAATGTATTACAAAACTATGGGATATATACACAATGCAATTCTACTCAGCCATCAAGAACAAAATTATGTCATTTGCAGAGAAATAGAGAACTGGAGAATATTATGCTAAGTGATATTAGTCAGTCAAAAAAATGTTTTCCCCCATATGAGGAAGGTAGGTAGAAAATTGAGAATTGAGGCATAGGAGTGACTGCAGACAAAGGAGGAGAAACCTTAGTGGAATGAGGAATGGGACCTCACTGAGGGTGACAAGAGTGAAAAGGAAGACCTGAGGAGGAAAACACTTCAATGGACATGATGTACATACACAAACTTATCAAAGTCAATCACTGTGCTGAGAACAGGAGGGGAGGAAGAAAGAATGGAGTGGGAATTGGGGGAGAGCTCAGTGTGCATGTATGCCTCTATCACCCTGAACTTCAGCAAAATGTATGATTCTAATACATTTGTAATCATATATTTTGCTGAAAAGAAATGCAATTTCTTTTACTACCCTTTGGTATCATGATAATGACAATACAATGTATTTTCACTCTGACTGAAATCAAGTGCTTGGCTACAAATTACTTGTCTCATCCAAGAGACTTCCTGGATACATTTTTACATTTTGGATTAACTCAGAGACATGTTGGTGTCATGAATTTTGTATTGGAGAAGTGTTTATATCACATAAAATGGAAGTGACAAAATTCAAGATATTCAACACAAGATAAAGTATTTACTGGTACCATGCTGATCACAACTCTTGCTGTACAATGATTGGAGAAATATGCATATGTAATTATTATCTGTCTCCATTAGTAATAATATATTGTGAAAGAAACTGAAAATGAAGATATTTTACCTTAACACTTCTATTGTACTTTGCATGATGATTTGTTTTTAATTTTGTTTGAAAGTTATACATCCATGTAAAATATTATCAATGTTAACAGTGAAATTTAAATCTAAGCTTTATTATGATTAAAGAATTTGCTTGTATAGAGACTATATAAGCTGAAAGGAATGACACTGACCTGGTTTAGGTCATATTTTCTATGTATTTAAAAAATGTGTGTGCTTGATTAATATCCACATTTTTAAAAAGTATTCCTTTTCTAACCAATCTTATACTTTAATCACTTCGCAGCATTCAACATTATGTTAAAAATAAAGCCAAATTAATATTTGAGTGCAAAAGCATCTTAAACCTCTCAAGGCTTTAACTAATTCCATTTTAGTTTATGTTCTCACCAATTGTTTTGATACTCAAAACCAGAGATATCAATTTGCTCTAAAAGCATACCTCCTTAAGCCATATAATGCAAAGTCTGCATGTACTATTGGAAATGTGGAAATTACACTCAAGCAAACTAATTAAGGATCTAAGTTGTAGTACTGTTCTGTTGGTCTGGAAACATTAACAAGATTTGACTAGAGTTCAGGGAACAAGCTAGTAAAGAAGCAATGTCTCAAGGAATAACCTGAGACCTGAGAGGACAGGAACAGAGGAAGACATTTATGTCAGAAACTCAAAAGCTTATAACAGACTCACCTCTTTCTTATTTATGATGCCATTCCACCTCAATATTCCATGACAATCCTTGCATTAAGATGAGCAACCACTATGTGGCTATATAGAGCAAATGGCGCCCAAGTGACTTGAAAGTATTAACATCTTTCCAAAAGAATAAGTGCATGTCATCAAAGCTGCATTGAACTTTTACTCAGGGAGTTCATTCCTGGAAGACTCTGATTGCTCTAAAGAATTATGGGGCCAAGTCCTGATGATGTTGGAGAATAGCCTAGTCTGAAATTGATCATTTAAGAAAACCAGTAATACTATTTAAGGTAGTAGGTCAAGGGCTTATATTAATATCAATATATACTAGTTATAAATATTATCTAAGGAAAGATCATTTGAGGCAATATATAGAGAAGGATTTAATGGTAAAACTCAAGTAATAGAATATTAAAATACTGTTAACTGATATTGAAGGGAAGGAATTTGTTCCTAGGTTCAAAAGATAACTATACAAAGCTTGCAAAATTTCTTAGTATAAAAATAATAGTGATATTTAAGAACAGTATTAATTAATGCCATATAAAATGTAGCAAATTAGTTGGATATAAACTAGAATATAAATATTACAAATATTCATCTCTTTGACTCTCCACTAGATCACATAGATGGGGGTAAGATGGAAAAGTGGGAAGACTGTATTTTCTGGGGTTTTATACTCTTTCTTATAAAATTGCTGGAAAAGGTGAGTTTTTTGGCTTGTTACTTTAATTGGCTACTCTGATATTTGACAACTTAATTCTCTTCTACTAAATTAACTAAACTTCTTACAGATAACCTTTGCTATGAATTAGTAAACCCAGGTAGCAAATGATATAATAGATGTGATCTGCTTTGCCTTTAAAATATCTACAAATACAAATGTTGTGCCTCTTTATTAAAAACAATTTTTAATTTGGATGGTATGTTTAGACAAGCTACAAATATGACACTTAAAATATTATTACATGTCAGTACATAGAAATTGTGCACATTTATCTTTCATTTTCTGCCAAGCACATACCTTTCCTAGAAAGAATGAGTCTAGCTTTTTTTTACCGTTCTTATAAGAATTAGATCATAAATATAGTCTGCAAGGGTTTTTTCCTTTGAAACACTGAGATTATTTAGGTATCTATTGGCAAAGTTTTAACAGAGATCAAAAACGTGAGATGGACATTAGGTATGGCATAGAAATTAGGCAAAACATGTTGCACTTGATATTTGTAATGACATTGCTGTTTCTGTTCATAAAGCATGATGTAACTCAAAGATAACTTTCTAAATTGAGAGTTACATGCCAACTGATAATGTGTACATTGATTTTTTCAAATAATTAGGCTGCACTAGGATAGTAACTGTAATTGAATTCATCATTCAGTTAAGTGTATCATAGACAATCCACTGGCATTCTTTAGGATTCATACATATTCTTCATAGGCAACAAATACTGAATGAAATTACATTAAGAATTCCCAACCCTGTCTCTCTCAGAAATAGTTATTATTATTTATTTATTTATGATGTACTAAGGAAATGAAATCTAGAATCCTTTTCAATGCCATATAAGATAATATAGTTGTCATCTGTTAAGAAATGTAACACTTGAAAGCATATGCCACCTGGAAATAAAACCACAAATGTATCCATAGAATGACTTCAAGAAGCCAACAGGAGTCTAGTGAGATGATCTTTTTATCAAGACTAATTTCTCCAATGACTTTAAAGTTTTATTCTTAGTAGTAGTTTAAATTTTCATTCTTTGACCAGGGATTGACAATTATTAAGAACAGTATCATATATTCATTTACATTAGAGAGCTGAGAAGCTCTGGTCAGTTTCAGAATGTATACACTTCACAATTTTTATCGAGTTTGAAAATCTTAGTTTTAAACAGAAAAAAAGTTACATTACCATGATGAAAGAGTAAATTTTTCTACCTGCCATTAAGCTATAAAGATATTTTTTAATCCATTCACAAGATTTTGTTAAATTGGTCAAAAGGCTGTAAGGCAAGAAAGATTTGAAAAAATGTTTCTAAGAGTAAATATTTTTTTGCCCATTTTTGTTCAACAGATGGTTTTATCCAATCGGTAGAATTCTTTTTTCTTTGATTATTCTTCTATATAATGATAGTATATAGATTATAGCCACATATATGGTAACTTGGTCTTTGAAAGTAGAAAGATTTCTTTTACTTACAGTATTAGACAAGTTGAGGAACTCAGTTATTTGTACACTGTACAGATCTTATGAAGATAAAAGTAAAAAATATACATAATCAATTAAGCAATTAATTCATTTGTACATTGATATGATCAATGATAATTTATAATTTTTATTGTATATTTTCTTTTTTATTATGACACTGAAGAAATTTTACATCCTTTCCCAGAAAAGCAGTCATATTGTCAAGAAAACTGAAACTGCATTACACAGTAAAATATATGGATCTACTTTTAACTTATTCCATATAGTTATGTTTACCTTCATTAAAGTCACATAAAGTTATATGACTTACCTCAGTGCTAAGAGAGCCTGGATGTTTTAGTTAACCTTTTTGTGGCTGTGACCAAAATACCTGCCAAGAATAACTTGAGGCAGGTAAGGTTTATTAAGTCTCATGGTTTCAGGGTTTTTTCCTATAGTTGGCTGACTCCAAGACAGAAATGTTGCAGCATCAGAACATGGCAAACAAAAAGCTAATCAACTCATGGTGGCTGGATGGAGAGAGAGAGAGAGAGAGAGAGGGAAAGGGAAGAGAGAGAGAGAGAGAGAGAGAGAGAGAGAGAGAGAGAGAGAGAGAGAGAGAGAGAGAGAGACCTTAAGGTGATAGACTCTGTGACCTACTTCCTCCAGCCATACCTCATCTCTGAACCTTGCTGCATTACCAACATTTGAGATTTTCTGGGGAGCATTGCATATCTACACCATAAACACTGAAATGAAACAATCTAGTAGTTTTATGGGCCCTGAAGTAGAGGAAGGAGGCACATAGGAAAGGGCTAGGAATGAAAACATACTGAGGATTGGAACACTGTGCACTGCATCAGAGTGGGGAATTGTGTTGCTAAGGTTTTCCCTACCTTCACCTTAAGGAAGCCTCAGCAAAGGGCAAATAAGGAGGCACTTGGTCTAGATAGAAATAGAGATACATGGAAGCCGGGCGTGGTGGCGCACGCTTGTAATCCCAGCATTTGGGAGGCTGAGACCGGAGGATCCGGGTTCGCGGCCAGCCTCAGCTACCTAGTGAGGCACTCCGCAAATTAGTGAGACCCGGTTTCAAAATAAAGAATAAAAAATAGGGCTGGGGGTATAGCTCGGAGGTAGAATGCCCCTGAGTTCAATCCCCAGTACCGCCAAAAAAAAAAAAAAAAAAAAAAAAAAAAAAAAAAGAAATAGAGATACATGGAAAATCATGGTTATACTTGGGTTTTTCATTTCTTAACTGTTAGTCCTCTGAGAGAATACAGTCAAGTGTACTGATTGTGCACCAAGCTTAATAGGGCAGAGAGCCTCCCTGTGAATTGTGAGGGATGATTGATAAAGCCTTTATAATTACATATGGTTAGGCCTGAACAATCCCATATAGATTTTTAATCAGGAAACAAACTGGTTTAAAAAAAGATACATTTAATTATAGTTGTACATCCCACTGCAAAAATAGTATCTGTTCTGATCTCTTAGTTGCAACATTAAAATATTTATACATTTTTCATATTTTCTTAGTTATTTATACTTTAAAATTCTCTTATTTTCTTGTGTCTTGCATGACACAACTTAAGTAAGTTGTATTATGGAAAATGCCATCTATTTCTATGCTCAAGTTTAAATGTCATCCATTCTGGGGAGCAATTTTTGAATTTACTAGAAAAGTTGAAACAGCTCACTCCTTTTTTTTTTTTCAAAATGCCTTGCCATAGTGCTTTTTTACATATATAGTGCTTTATTGTAGTTACTTGAGATGAAAACAAATAAAGTTGTTATATAAACTCTGAAAATGAGAGCAATATAATATATATCAAATCATGTTTAGTTTGAAATAAGATACATATAGCAGAAACACAACTATATTCCTTTACCAAATTAAAAATAATTGGAATAAAGATTCCTTCTGCATTAGTTTAACAATTTAGGCTATTCAGCAGTAAAATATAAACCTTGAAATCTCCATGGCTTGAGCCTTTCAATTTCTATTATTGTAGAATGCGCTTATTGTAAAAATGTGTCAATAAGTCTTCATTGTCTCAACATAGAGTTCTGGGGTCCTTCATAACAGAGAAAAAGAAACCTGAATACACACACTAGGCTCAACTGGTCAGAATTAATCACAGAACCCTAATATAAGAATATTGAGAGTGGGTGGAAGAGGATTGTATAAAGAAATTTTATAGGACTAAAAGTCTCTATCACATAACTATTTATATTGTTCTAAAATTTCTATAATACTAAGGCAAATAAAAGGAAGGTGAATTGTAATATTATTAAATCAAATACATTCTTTTACAGTTATAAAATGATTGGGAATCTCAGATCAAAATAGAAAGAAGGTCTTTGTAACATAATAATAAGACTATGTATTTTTTGTTATACCTACTATTTGAATTCTTATACATTTTCTAAAGCACATAAGCTTTTCATTTTCCTTTCACCTGTAGTTTCAATGAAATATTCCTGTACAGGACACAGTGTTGGAGCAGAGTTGAATACAAAGTTTTACAATGCAGATTAGAATTCGCAAAAATTATATTGGTAGTTCTGATATCCAAGGTATGAGTCAAACAGTAAAATTCCATGAAATAATAAAGGGACATAGCATAATTCATTTAGTAAGAACTGCAAAAGTATAGTGATGTAAGTATGAATAACAACTTTTTTTTTCCTAGGAGCCTGGCCATATACTAGCATGAAAGCTTCTCTGAGATGTATTTTGACATGACAGCTCTTACATAGTAGAACATTACGTCAATGTGTGTCTAGTGTACAAGGTGCATTTGAATAATAAATAATGTAATGCTTGTAACTTACTTTAGCACAACATATCATATTAGTGATTCCTCAATATAATGTTTTTAAATTAAATAAAATGGAAATGGTGAAATAAATATATAACCAATGCCTATCAAAATAATAAATAGCTGTTAAATATGTTAAATATCATTGCCCAAATAATAGTAAATAAATTAAAACAAGTTAGAGGAAAGATTGTCAATTATAAACAAAACTTTAATCCAGTAATTTGTTACTAATTTAGCTTTTATAAAATACGTATAAGTTAATGGTACAATAATGACTTTTTAGGTTTTATACTTTTATTGGTGCATTACAATTATTCATCATAGTGAGGTTCAAAATCATATGAACAAACAGGCACACATGTCTTGGTGTGTTTCTTTTCAGGTCCCACTCTCCAACCTCACTGTACAAAATAATAAAATTGATAAGAAATACCTTTTTACAAGGGTAAATGTGATTTTAGGCTTTGATATATTTATTTTAATGCTTCACATAAAGAAATGTCATTTTTATTTAAGATTAAAACTGTTCAAATGAGTCAGTTATTTCATATTTTTGAGGTTGAAATATGATATAAGAACATTACATCAGTAGGATATTTTGGATTATTTCTTTTGGAGGATATACTGTTACATCAGTATAAAATACATCTCTCTCTATCATCTAAGAACAATGTTTTTACTCTTAATTTAATGAATATGTTCTTACTCTGAGTTACAAATAAAAAATTCAAACTGTTAGAATAAGAAAATCATTTCAAATGGAAATCACATAAGTTAATGCCTGAATTTTTAACATGAAGTTAAATAAATGAATAAAATACCTTTTAAACTTGCCCATGATATATTACCAGTACATTTTTCTTCTCACATGCTAAAGTTTATTTGTCTGATGCTGGGACCAAATTTAAGGATGACTTTAAGAATTGATAAACAACTACATTCTACAGACTCAAAGAATATGTTCATGAAAATTTTCAAATGTAAGGTTTTGAGAGTTACAGATTATTGGCCCAACAACTTCTCTGTCATGGTAGTACTGGAATAAAGAATACCCGAGACTTTCCAAAATTAGATACACACAGAATAATTTGCTTTACCTTCATGGGTGAGGAATCCTATGGGGTTACAGTTTATCAGACAAAGCTTATGTGCCTGAGATTCAGGAAACAGCAAGGTCCAGAGGAAAATTCTAAGGGTCTGAAGCTTTTGCTGAGATTTTATCACCAACTAGGAGATAGTTGTGCAGTCATTTGGTATCTTGGGCAAAAATCTGTGTGTCAAAGTTCCTCACAACTTTATATTTATATGCTGTTTTAGTCTTCATCATCCTCATCACCCATGCATGTCACCAAATAAATGATAGTTTTGGAAATCTGAGTTTAAGTCTTAGGATAGATGTCCTTGTGAAGGAAAGCTTAGTCTCCTCTTTATTGAAATTGTTATTTGTCCAGTGTAACAAAGATATGTGATTTTCTAGAAGAAATTCTACAAAAAAAGTACTTGGCAAAGAAGATTTTCCAACATATGCATTCATAAAAACATTTAGATCAATGGTGGAAACTTCTAATATTTATGTATAAATATGCATAGACATAAATGTATTATGTGAAAAATTAACTTCACATTCACATTGGAGAATTATTAATCAACCAAATTTTGCCATCTGGCAAAGTCAATTAAGTAATACATTTCAGGATTAAATTGGGCTAAAATCTCAGCTGATAAAATTAATATTAATGTACTTAAAATTTCATCATCTTGCTGAGCATGGTGGTGCATACCTGTAATTCCAGTGCTTGGAAAGCCAAGAGAGGAGGATCTTAGATTTGAGGCAAGTCTCAGCAATTTAGCAAGACCCTTGACAACTTAGCTAGAACTTGTTTCAAAATAAAAAGTAAAAATTTCTGGGGTGTAGCTCAGAGGTAGAGTGCTTCTGGGTTCAATTTCCAATACCATCACTCACAAAATATCATTATCTTTTGAAATGATAAGCTTCAGTTATTGGGAATAACTAATAATAATTACTACTAATAATAATTAATAATAATTACTAATGATAATAACTAATAATAATAATTACTGCTACTAATAATAACTAGTAATAATTTACTGATTAACACATTTATATATTAAATATACTAAAAATAATATATACATATTATTTTTTAAATGCAGTAACCTTAACATAAGTCATCCTATTGCCTACAAGAATAAGGTCAAACATTAATGTCATAACTAAAATGAAGTAGAAATATCTAATATACTATGCATTTATAGACTATTCTATCATAATGTAATGCATCTAACATCTATGAATTTTCTAAGTACACCTATAAATGCAATAGCCTTGATAAATTGTCCTCAAGGTAGCCATATACTTATTGATTTTGTTAAAGATGTATTGAAATATTGCTTTACTGGATCAAGCAGTCAAGTTAATTTACATGTTTAATACCCATTTTTCCCAAAGTTAGAAATATTATGTGAAAATCATTACATTATAGAATGGAAGTTAAAAGAATCCAAAATACATTCTACTATTATAGTTATTTAAAAAGAAATCTCAAATGATAGTTAAATGACTAGGAATGCAGTGAACCTTTTTTCCTAGTTGTTACATTTTAAACATTTTTCATGCTCTCCTATTTTTAAAATATTGAGACCATAGCCTTTTGAAATTAACGCAAAACATGTCTTTGGAATAATACTCCAATATAATGGGAAGTAGATTAAATAAAAAGTAATAAATTTTTTTCCTTAACTCTCATGTCCATTTCCTAATAGCCATTATTTGCTTGACAAACTATTCAAAAGGAAATGCTGGCATTTGAATCATAATTAACCTGATTGTCATAATCATGTCCCAGCCAACATGAGGATTTTATATGTCATTAATTAGTATCATATTGTCTTCTCATCTCACATGGATACTTTTAAGCACTCTATCCCTATGAAATAAATAGAAGAAAAAAAGAATAAAACAAGTAGATATTCTGGTAATAAGGGACTACTCTAGGAATTTTAAAATGAAATATGTGGGTGCTTTGGAAATAGAAAATCACATAGTAGGTCAAACAAAAAACTCCAACAGCTGGAACAGTTCAAACCTAAGCTATCAATCCAAGGAGACATGGCAGAGCATATTATAAAATTTCAAACTCAATTAAGATAATAAGAAGGATTTGATAAGGGAAAACCCCAAAGGAAATAAGTAGTGGAAAGTGACCTGTAACAGTCACTAAAACAATAAAAGTCCCAGAACAGCCAAAATAAGTTCTCAGTAATAAGAAGTATGCAAGAGACACCACAATACCTAACTTCAAACTATACTGCAGAATCATAGTAATAAAAATAGCATGATATTGGCACAAAAGCAGACACATAGACTAATGGAACAGAATAGAAGATTCAGAAACAAATCCACAGGGTTACAATCATTTGATTTTTGCCAAAGGGGTCCAAAACTGGAAAAAGAGCCTTTTCAACAAATATTGGCAAAATTGATTATCAATATGTAGAAAAATGATAATAAATCCCACTTTCTCACTTTGCACAATAGTAAATTCAAAATGGATCAAAGAGCAAAATACTGAACCAGAGACACTGCAATCACTTGAAGAGGGTATAGGATGAATACTCCAACATATAGGCACAGAAAAAAAACTTCCTCAATAAGACCCTAGTAGTGGTTCAAGAAATTAAAATGAAGAGTAATACATGGAGTTTCATTAAAGGTAATAGCTTCTGTGCAACAAAGAAATGATCAAGAATATCAAGAGAGAGCTTACCAAATGAGGAAAATCTTTGTCAGCTACCCCTCGGATAGAGGACTAATATATAAAATATACAAAGAAATCCAGAAACTCACCACTGAAAAACTAAAAAAAAAACAATAAAAATGGGTAAATGAACTAATAGAGACTTCACAAAAGAAGAAATACAAATGGCCAATAAATATATGAAAAATATTCAACAACACTAGCATTCATAGAATTGCAAATCAAACTTTCCCTGAAATTTCACCTAACCCCAATTAGAATGGCAATCATTAAAAACAAAAATAATAATAAATGCTAGTGAGGATGTGGAAATGTAGGAAGTCTGATATATTGTGGAACTGCAAATTAGTGCAACCACTTTGGAAAATAATGCGGAGGGTCCTCAGAAGAATGGAAATGAATCTACCTCATGACCTGACTATACCACTCCTAGGTATCCATGCAAAAGAGTTGAAACTGGACTAACATAGTAATGCATGAATATCTATCTTTATAGCTACACAATTCATAATTGCCAAATTATGGAACAAGCCAAGATGTCCATCAATAGATGAAATGATTACAAATTATGGAATATACATACAGTGGAATTCTACTTAACCACAAAGAAACAAAATTATGTCATTTTCAGAGAAATGGAAGGAATTGGAGAATATTATGCTAAATGAGATTAGTCAGTCACAAAAAATATTAAGGGTTAAATGTTCTCTTTCATATGAAGAAACTAAGGAGAAACTGGGACACAAGAGGGACTCCAGGCAAAGGAAGAGAAATCTTATTAGAGTGAAGGAGGGGACCGAACTGAGGGAGAAGGGAAGAAAATTTAAAGAAGAAAATGCCTCAATTATCATAATGTATATACAAAAACTTATCTAATCCAATCACTGTGTTGATCAGGGGGAGGTGGGCAGGGAGAGGAAGTGAGAGGAGCATCTAGAGGATGCTCAATAAATACTGTCTGCATAAATGCCTTTATCACCCAGAACTTCAAGATGAACTACAATGCACCAATAAAAAAAGAACAAATAAGAAGTTGATACCATTTGTCTGTTTTTTTTTTCCAAATGTCTTGGAATTTTATTATAACGTGAGAATTATATTTGAAAACAGTTTTCCAAAGTCAGATCTGAAATGTAACTCCACAAAAAAATGTCTAAATATTTAATTAAGAAGACTAGTAAAAATGACTGGGAAATTAATTGCAATCCTTCTTATTAAAATAAGATTAAATTTCTCTTGTAATATTCATGGGTTGTTAAAAAATCGTGCTTGACAAATTAAATTGTATTTTCATTTTTGCTTTTCTTCATGCACTGGTGATTCTGAACATTCACAAAAGGCTCCTTATTTATACACAGATTATGGCCTCCCTAGGCAACTGAAATAAGGAAGTAGGGAAACATAACACTATTATAATTCATTACAGCAAACATTTGCTGAGGTTGAAAGTGAAACACTAGAATTTAAATACATGAGGTACTTTAGATATCGTTCTAAAAACTCAAAAACTGATCCAGCATGTCCAATGTACTTAGCAGCCAAGAACGCAAGCAATATTTTTAACGTGAATTCTATGAAAGGAGTCTCCAATGTGTTTACTAATACTAAAGATCAAAAATAAACTGAAAATAAAATGTTATGCCTGGATGCCCATGTTCACCTTTTTGTTATATAAGTCATTTTTATATAAAAGTCTGAGAAGGCAAACAAAATAATATATCTTCTCTTTTTCTTTCTTATCATTCCCTTATTTTCAATCCTCTTCTGCAGCCTTATCCTCAGAATGTGCTGCATTTTCACTGGTTCTTATATGGATTCTTGTTTTTAGGCATTGCTCATGGCAGAAGTAGAAAAAGGAAAATTTCTACAGCAACAGATCTTTTTGTTTGTTTTTCCCAGAGCTCTGGATAACTCCCAACACTAAGTGAACGTGGGTATATGAATCTTTGTTTAAGCAGGAGTTCCTAGGAAACAATCTCTAGCTGTCAGCTATGTCCCTCCTAGGAAATTTAAGACCCACTGCCTTTTGAAAATGTTCACAGCCCCCTGATAGACATTATGTACCTGATATATTTGTGGGTTCTGTTGTACAAAAAAAAAAAATAACTCTCTTACTCACCTGTGACAAATATTTAATGTAGATCTCTTAATATCTTTAAGGAGTACTAACAACTCTGTCAGAGCACTCAAGGGTAGAATCAGAAGAATGTTGCTCTTTCACATTTCAAACATTTTGCACTCTGCAACTCCTCAAAAGTACTCAATTTTGAGTCTATAGTGGTGCATTAGTCAGCTTTTTACTGCTGTGACAAATATCAGGAAAAATAACTTACAAGAGGAAAATTGTATTTGGGATCATGTTTTCAGAGGTTTTAGGCCATGGTCAGCTGACCACATTGCTTTGGATCTGAGCTTAGGCAGGACATCATGGCAGAAGGATGTGGTGTATAAAAGATGCTCATAATATAGCATCAGGAGGGTGAAGAAGGTGGAGGGACAGAGAGAGAGGAAGAGACAGAGAAAGAGAATATGTTTTCAGGACATGCTGCAGTGATCTATTTCTCCAAATAATGCCCCACTCTCTACAGTTTCTGCCATCTCCCAGTAGTGCCATAAAATAACCCATCAACTCATTAATCCAATGATGATGTTAGAGTCATCATGATCAAATCATTTTCTTATGATTCAAATCCTTACCTCTGATCATTGCTGCATTGAGAATCAAAACTTTAACATGTCAGCCTTTGGGAGATATTCTAGATCCAAACCAACACAGGTGGTATTTACATTACTCTGCAGCTAATATTTATCATCTTTTATAAGACTTCTTGTGCAATAGAATAGAAAGTGGTATTTGTTTTTTCTGTTTCGGGTATATAAAAATATGACAATAATTAATAGCTCATAGCCAAATTTTGAAGCACTGTTATAGTATATTCTTTATGCTATTCTTCTTATCCTCATCAAAGAAACTATAGTATGTTCCAAAATTTTTCAAAGTTTACATAGAATACAGACAATTACCATATACTCACAAAGCAATTATCCTTTTTTATTAATAATTTGATTCATGAAGCCTTTCATGAAGAAATCTGTCATCAGGACTTTTGCAAAAACAAATATTTTAAAAGTACACAATTAAAATTAATTAAACTAATTGAATTTTTATATAAAATTGAATGAAATATCTAACAAGATTCATATTAGTACTGAAAGCATCTAGAAAAAGAATTTGGGGATTATGAATATTTAAAAGTAAAAAGTCTTACAAAAATATATAGATTTTTCTTGCTGATTAAAATAGGATAAACATGTATTCCATATTCATTAGGGAATGGATTCTACTGAGCATGAGATTCTCTAAGGGACATTTCAATATCTTTTATTTGGACTAAACACAGGTTAAACTTTTCATTCTATTACTTTATTGATGTCCCTGATAAAGCAGAAGTCTTTATATTATTGTAAAATCAAGAAGTTAATGCCAAGAAAATTGATTACTTGCTGGAAATCTTCCTGGTGTAATCCATACGTGCTTTAAGGAATATATAAATGGAAGAATTGTGGGACTCACCTCTGACATTAGCTGAAAAATACAGAATAAGTTCTCTAATGTCATAAAGAACTGTTGTTCAGTGTCTTGAAACTGATTCAAAAATCAATTCAAAACACATTTACATCTTGATCCAGCTTTCACTTATCTTGCTTTGAAGAAGTTTAGTCACATAAATTATACTATACCTAAATATATCATAAAATAATAAAACAGCCAGGGAAAATACATTAATTCAAGTGAAAATTCAAAGCATTGAAGATTAAATATTTAAATTTTAAATAAAAAGAAAAAGATAAAACAAATTCAAGCAAGTGTATATGATTCAAAAATTCTCATTTGAAATATGACTGAAATTTGCATGTTTTGACCTGGGTAGGATAGGATATTTGACTTGGAGAAATTTGCTTCACATAAGACTTTTTATGACTTTAATCAGAGGCAAATGTTTCTGTCAAGACTTTGCTAAGCCCTCTGTAGTGAAAGCAGAAACACAAGAAACCTTTCTAAAGAAAAATTAGTTTTGTCTTGTTTCCCTAGCCTGCCAATTTCTGTTAGTTCTTAATGAAATTGTGAAAATAAAATACCTAATAAAAACAGTGAACATATATTTTCATCTAATTCCAATGAGTTAATAATCACGTTACAGGAAATATCTATGATACATTTGTTTTTCATATCATATAAATTAATTGTAAATATAACATAAGACACTTTAGGGTGAAATTCATTTCTTGCTTTAGCACACTAAATAAATATTACAAGTTAAACTGTGCATATTCATAAGACAATATGAATACATGTTACTTGAAATGTGTGTCAAAATTGATATAACAACAGGACTTCCTCATCAATCACAAAATTATATGGATTAAAGTGTTTACCCATAATTCAAGTTACTGTAAATTCATAATATTATATTTTTGGCATACTTGGTAGTGAACTCAAGGGGTAATTATCCCTCACCTAACAAACTCAGCTTCATTTTATTTTTAAAATTTTATAACAAGGTCTTACTATGTTACTGCATGCTGGCCATGAACCTGCTCACAGACTCACAAATACAGAGATTACAAGAGTGTAACCCTGCACCAAGCCACTATACACTTTACACTTTTAAAGAACCTGTTGTGTACCAGGCTCTTTGCTAAGTGCTTTCAATAAATATTGATTTTTAATTCTCATAATTATATACATAGAGAGAAATATATATCTTCAAATGTAGGTGGAGAGGCTCAGCAAACATCTAGCATTGTTAGGATCACATATCTGTCTGTCAAATGTCATACTGCAAATCACATTTAAGAATTTTGACTTCAAGTCTACCACATGTTCCACTGGAAATGTGACACCCTCACTCCACCATCACCTATGACCATGATGTTCAAATACTTGTCACATTTAAGACTATGTTAATTCCATTGTTATTTTATGTAAATAAAATATTTCACCCTATTAATAAATGTGACATTAAAATATTCAATATATTAGTTATTTTGTTTTTCAGTCTTGATCAGATAAACATGACTATATTGTGTGTGTTTAAAATCCTCATATGCTCATTACTGATATTAAGTATATACCAAAAGTGTATTACATATAACTTATCCCTGTATACCCATAGTGTAAAAGGCATGTCAAACATCTCTAAATTTTCTGTACTGTGCAACATTTTATGTTTTGTATTTATATCTAGAATTTATGTCTCCATGGTGAAAAACAAACACTCTGATGCATCTCTAAATATATCTCTATTCTGCTTTGTTTCATCTACACGTTCCTATTATGTCATTCAGCATACCATACTAAAATACCATAGAAGACATGTCTATCTCTTCTATTAGCTTCTGAGATCTTCCAGGACAGATTTTTTTTTCATATTTAGATTCCCATACATCACACTGAAATAGAGCTTGGTTCAATGGATGATAAATTATTAACTTCATAATCATAAGAATTTAATGTGGCTGCTATGCACACATTAAATGAAGTCTGAGTGTTGCTGGTTGTAGAATCCAAATGGGACTAATAAATTCATCTTTACTAATCATCTGACACCAAAATGAATGACATTTTACATTTCCAAATGAAATTGTGGGTATGCAAATTGGACAAGACCTTCTCTTTTTTGCTGTTTCTGTTGTTTTCATTGTTTCCTTCATACAAAATTAGTGCCATCAGATAAGAATTAGGCACCAATTAGACTCTTCCCTCATGCATTTTAGACTATTGTTCATTTTCATTATATGCATTTTAATGTGAATATTATACTTAGACACTTGAGATTACAAAGAACTTGATTATCATACTCAAAAATATTCCCATTTATATATCACGACCAAAAATTTAATAGTGTTTGAGTTAAAATTAAATTAGGGCTCCAATTGGGAAAAATTAAAGTCTCAATGGGAAGGTATGTGTAAGAGTAAGTTGTGAAAGAACTGCTGATTAAGTTTGTTCAATTTAAATTAAAGGTGGATTGATTTTAGTTCCTAGGAGGATTATTTATTGTTTTTATGTATTTTATTAATTCCTACTTTTATTGGTGCATTATAGCCTTGTAATAATGTACTTCATAATAATAGTAGAATGCATGCACACAACAGATGATGAGTTCTTCATACAGGTCCCTTCCACTCCTCCTCTTCCTCATACAAGATATATGTATATACTCTCAGTGGAAGTGTTTCTTTCAATAATTTCCCCATCTCACAAAGCAAGACCACCAAGATTGCTACACTGGAGTTTCTCTTCCATTGTCTAAAGTACCTTTTATATCTCAACTGTTCCCTAGCTTCCACATATGAGAGAAAACATATGACCCTTCACTTTCTGTGACTGAATAATCACACTTAACATGTTCTCTGGGTCCATTCATTTTCCTGCAAGTGACATAATTTTGCTCTTCTTTGTTGCAGAGTTGAATTCCGTTGTGTATATATCTCATAATTTTATAATACACTCATCTCTTGATTGACATCTGGGTTGGTTCCATAATATGGCTATTATGAATTGTGCTGCTATGAACATAGATATGCTTGTATTACTATAACATTATTATTTCAGCCCCTTTGAAAAGATACTCAAGAGTGGCATAGCTAGATCACATGTAGGCACAAGTAAAAGCTTGTGGACTAATCTAGAATATACAAAGCACTTAAAAGTCTTAACACTAAAAAAATAAAAATTAAAATTGACAATTTAACTAAAGAGACACTCTACAAAAGAAGAAATATAAGTGGCCAATAAATGTATGAACAATTTTCAACATCATTAGCAATTAGGAAGATGCAAATTAAAACTACACTGAAATTCTATCTAACCTCAATTAGAATCAAAAGCAAGAAGCCAGACAAAAATAAGTGTTGGCAAGGATGTGGGGAAATAGGAACTCTTCTACACTGTTGGTGGTACTGCAAATTAGTGTAGCCACTATGGAGATCTGTGTGGAGATATCTCAGCAAACTGTGAATAGGAGGCTTATTTGAATTATGCATAATGTACTTTATGAAATTAAAATTTGCTAATAAGATTTTCAAAGGGGATGTTTCTGCACAACCCAAACTAACCACTCACACAAAACATTAGCAATAGTAATGTTGCCACAGAATGTAACATTTTCCTCTTTTGGGAAAAAAAAAAAGAAAAAACAAAATTGCTTCATTTTGGCTAAATGCTTGGGTAATATATTATATTGGTGATGCATAAAGAAGAGAGACTATGAGGAGAATAATATTCCATTCTGAAGATAAAATTCCCTTGAATGATTTGACTTTCTGGATTGAAATAACTTAGTGTATTATTTGCATTAGGGAGATCACATGTACTTCTAAATAGATATTGGAGGGAAAATTTTAAAAAGAACATTTATTTATTTATGTATTTATTTATGTATTTATTTATGGCACTGGGAATTGAACCCAATGGTGTCCTACCTTTGAGCTACACCACCAGCCCTATTTTCTTTTCTTTTTTTTTTTTTCTTTTATTTTTTTAAAATTTTTTATTGTAGTAATTTGTGCAATATAACATACATCTTTGTTAAGTACAAGTTGTTAACAACATATTTGCACACAATTCTCATTTGATCCCTTCCCCAATTCCCACCCCATTCCCTCCCCCTCCCTCCCCCTCAGGTTCACTTTGGTGAGTGACCTTGAAACAGTGCTGCTAAGTTGCATATGCATAACAAATTCCTCCAGAATTATTTTTTTAAATAAAATAGTTTAATATATGCCTTTAATATTATTTTTAAACTTTTTCTTTATGTTGCAAAATATGTAATACTCATACAAATACATTATTTTCTCCCCTTATTGTCCTTACAGTATTGTATTTATGAATGTTTAATTTATGTTTCATGATAAAATAGGTTAAGTAAGGATTAGAATGTCACACCTTGTATTATCGTTTAACCATGTCAAAATCAAGAATATATACACTATGTTGAAAATCTAATTATTTTAGGAGATTTTGTTTAGAGCAGACAATTTTTCCCCAAAATACTTCCATTGCTTAACTAATGCAAACTTTTATATAGCAGATTTATTATATATTTTTACTTCTTTCTAAACTAAATATGGAAAGATTAGAGAAATATCTTCAATATTACCATCGTCAAGTGTAACATCTGTAATCTGATCTAATTTATTATTCTAAAAGTTATTTTCACATGTAACTTTGTAATGTTTATCATTGGTTTAAATATATATATATATATATATATATATATATATATATATATATATAATTTTTTAAAATTCACAATATGGAGGCATAATGGTAATTTTTTTTTTTTTTTTTTTTTGGCGGTACTGGGGATTGAACTCAGGGGCATTCTACCTCCGAGCTATACCCCCAGCCCTATTTTTTTTTTATTCTTTATTTTGAAAGCGAGTCTCACTAAGTTGCGGAGTGCCTCACTAGGTAGCTGAGGCTGGCCGTGAACCTGGATCCTCCGATCTCAGCCTCCCAAATGCTGGGATTACAAGCGAGCGCCACCACGCCTGGCTGGTAAAAAATATTTTTAAAGGACCAACATAAAATATTCTCCATGTAAGCCGGGTGTGGTGGCGCATGCTTGTAATCCCAGCATTTGGGAGGCTGAGATCGGAGGATCCGGGTTCGCGGCCAGCCTCAGCTACCTAGTGAGGCACTCCGCAACTTAGTGAGACTCGCTTTCAAAATAAAGAATAAAAAAAAAAAATAGGGCTGGGGGTGTAGCTCGGAGGTAGAATGCCCCTGAGTTCAATCCCCAGTACCGCAAAAAAAAAAAAATATATATATATATATATATTCTCCATGTAAATCAAGGTGATTTATCTGTGGGTATATAGAAATTATGCTCTTTAATTGTTACTTAATATATTTTTAGTGATTAGGTATTCAGAAAAGGAAATTTAAGTAATAATATATGCGTTTAGTCCATCTACATATGTTTAGTTGAAATATTATCATAGTGAAATAACAAGTGGAA
Source organism: Graphiurus murinus (assembly GCA_004027655.1). Classification (NCBI taxonomy): domain Eukaryota; kingdom Metazoa; phylum Chordata; class Mammalia; order Rodentia; family Gliridae; genus Graphiurus; species Graphiurus murinus. Next base: position 106,528 of record PVLC010001386.1, read on the forward strand.
ATTAAGTTAAATCAATTTTTATTTATGCATGAGGCATCTCAATCAGAATATTTTATCAAATTAAATTATCAACTAATATTATCAAGTTAACTGGTATTAAATCATTACAATAACATAACTTTAAATACATTTTTCTCAGCTAAATTTATGACTATTTGTTCAAATGTAATGATAGTAAAATATGTATATTTGTATCGGCACATATATATGCATAACATCTATCAAAAATATATTTATATAAAAAAAATCATTGAACAAGTGTAATGAACACTTGTAATCCCAGTACTTGGGAGACTGAGACAGGAGGATCACAGATTTAACACCAGCCTCAGAAATTTCGTGGACCCTCAGCAACTTAGAGAGAACTTGTTTAAAAAAAAAAAAAAAAAAAAAAAAAAAAGGGGGCTGAAGTGTATATAGCTCAGAGGTAGAAGGTTTCTGAGGATTCAAATCCAAGTAGTATAAAAAATCATAATTCTATGCTACCTTATGAAAAACAAAGAAAAGTATTAATTGATGTTATAATTGTATAATTAGCAATTCTTTTAAAAATAACATAGAGTCAATGAAATAAGACACTTAGAGTCAGAGAGCTTTGATTTTCTTTTTTTCATTTGTTTGTCCTACCAATAAAAATCAATATAGACAGGATAATTTTCACATAAGTTTTCTACAATTCTAATTTTATAAATTGGTAGGGATAATAAGATTTTTCAATCCTTGAACATATGAGGAATGTGTACATCTTAACTACAAATTTAAATTTAAAAATCAAAATCTTAAATACTTTCTGTTGTAATAATTAAAAATTATTATTGAGCATAATATAAAATACTTTCCTCAATACAGTAATCTAAGAATGACAAAATTCAGAAAATTTATCTCTTATGGTTTTATGTTATTTACTTGCTTTTATCTACTGAATTCATCTAAGATGTTATATCTTTATTCTTAAGTTTTTACTACTATTCACTACCAACAATTTATAAATGAAAATTTGGGTATCTTATATCATTTCACTATCCAATCACAGATACTATCCTTTATAGCTTTCTGATATGTTGTTAAAACAACATCCAGTGTTTTATAGTATTATAAAAATTAATATCTACTTCATTTATCATTACCTATTTTATTCATAATTAAACTTTACTTATATTATCAATATTTTCCTTTCATGTAGGACATATTAATCTAAAAATTTCCATCATGTTGGATAATTATAATTTTTCTTAGAGAAAAAACATTAAATTATTTATGTCCTATGTTTCTTCTTAGTAACCACTCTCTTGTACCTTTTTATTTAAAATGATTACATTCTATTCTCACATTCATCACAAATTGCTTTCTCATTCTTTTATTCTTTTTTTGGTGAAGATACTTTGTTTTTATTGTTGTTGTTATTTTCAGTGTTGGGTATTGTATTCAGGGCCTTATGCATAGTAGGCAAGTACTTTATCACTAAACCACACTCAGCCATTTGGGAGGCTGAGACCAGAGGATCTGGGTTCGTGGCCAGCCTCAGCTACCTAGTGAGGCACTCTGTAACTTAGTGAGACCTGGTTTCAAAATAAAGAATAAAAAATAGGGCTGGGGGTGTAGCTCGGAGGTAGAACGCCCCTGAGTTCAATCCCCAGTACCGCAAAAAATAAATAAATAAATAAACCACAACTCAAAACACTTCTGATTTTATTGTATCTATTTAAATGCTTACCTGCAGTTTTTTTTTTCTGTTTCCAGAATTATTAAGAGCAGTCAGATGAATAATAGCAATAGAGAAAGCATATGAAAATCAAAATGACTAAACAAAATCCTAGATATCTGTAATGGTTTTCTGATCACGAAACTGGGGATAAACATAAACGTGTACTACACCAGTACACACTTATTATTTATGATTAATTAAGAAATGATTTTTGGTGGTAAATTTTGTTCTCTTATCCAGAAAAATGCACTTGATGCATTTAGCATGATGACAAAATTGTCTATCATGAAAATTTTCAAAGCATAAGTAAAAGCTTTAGATAAAAATGTTAGAGTTGTTTTGCTGAAACAGAACAATCTCATTATAATTCACATTAAGGGAATGTAAAAATATAACATTTTAATACACTGAAAATTTTTCTCATTTGAATTATATTTTGTGAAGAGAAATATAAGGTAAGGAGTGAATATGCAGTATAATTATATTTTAAAAGTTATCTCACCTTCTGTACCAAAATGCCAGTTAATTCATAAAGGTCACATCTTTTCTCACTACAGTTTTATAAATTCAATGAAACAGTTTCCTACTAAACAAAGAAAGTGTGTTTTGAGATAAGTAAATAAAATAGAAGAAATTTAGAGATTATAGTTTTCTTGAGGGTAGTCATTTTATGTAGATAATAGATATCTCAAATATAGATTTTTATTTTTATATTTTATTGCTACAATTTTACTGGTGCATTGTAATTATAAAAAATAGTGAAATTCAAAGTGATACATTTATATAAGCATGACTCCTTTGGTGTTTTTTCCTTTGGTTCTCACTCTCCTCTCTCCTCCTCCCTCCCCATGCATATTAGTGAGATGAATAGTGATACTTTCATATCTGAATATAACAATAATTCATCTGTTTTATTCCACAAGCATCTTTTTTCCCTTCCTCTTCTCCCTCAAATGTAGATTTTATCAACTTGTTTTCTAAAAAAAGCAAATTCTTTTCTACAAAGCTACATTTCATAGTTAAAACAGGATTATATATTTTCAATACAATAAAATTTGATTTCAGTAATTTCAACTTAATATAAAATTATTTCATGTAGATATTTATTTTGATGAAATAAACCTTTTCTATTTTTTATTCTTTAATTGGTGCACTATAATCTCACATCATAATGAAGTTCATTGCAAGAGTGATATACATGCACACAGCACTTGATACGTTTTAGCCTGGCTCCCTTCTCACTCCCCCTTTCCCATTGGGGATATTGAGATTGGCATTGATATTCTCATATGTGGGCACAATGTCAGTGGAAATGTTTTCTTAATTAATTATCCCTCTCTCACCTTCCCTAAAACCACTTCCCTTGCTCTACTGGAGTTTCTCCTCCATTATCTAAAATCCTTCTCTTTAAAATTGAAAAAAAAATCAGAGCCAGGCGTGGTGGCACACACTTGTAATCCCAGCATTTGGGAGGCTGAGACCAGAGGATCCCAGCTATCTAGTGAGGCACTCCACGACTTAGTGAGACCCTGTTTCAAAATAAAGAATAAAAAATAGGGATGGGAGTATATCTTGGAGGTAGAATGCCCCTGAGCTCAATCCCTAGTACCAAAAAAAAAAAAAAAAAAAAAGAACAGAAAAGAAAAAATCAGTAGACATGTTAACACGTCATAGGAATGTGTATTTGGGTTGGATGTCTTGATATCTTGAACCGTCTTTGGTCAGTGCATATGATATGTGCTTAGAAACAACGAAAAAAAGCCCCACTGGCTCAAGACAGAAAGAAAGAGAGGGAGGGAGGGAAGGAAGGAAGGATTGTATATGTTAAATTATTCTGTGATTGGTTTACAAATATCATTATCATACATATCCAAGTAACCGACACTCAAAACATGGCTGCATTGAACTCATGTGAATATGGTCTAAGAAATTTCAGGAAGATGAGTGAATAAGTGAGGTGAACAAAATTCAAGTCTCTGACAAAAATCCAATTTATTCCCGCCAAAACGTGGTGGAGGCTAAATTTTTCAATGTGGCATTGTTGGGAGTTGATTATCAGTGTGAGATGTCCAGGATATGGCAGTGGAAACATCATAATAAATGAATCCCTTCTAGCAAAGTGAGTTCTTCCTCTTCTCTCTGAGGAGTATTTTAGTTATCACAAAAGCAGGTTTTTATGAAGAAAATAAAGTTCCATCTCATGTTCTTTCTCTTTCACATACACTTGTTCTCTTTTCTGCTTTTTAGTCATGTATGGAGCAGGGAAAGACCCTCCCCAGAAGCCAAGCAACTGGCAGAATCATATTCTTGGGCTTCCAGAACCATGAGCTAAAATAATCCTATTTCCTCTGTAAAGTACCCCTCCTCAGTGTTCTGTTGTAGCAAAAGCAAACAGACAACAAATTCAAATAGAAATGGAAAAGTTGTGGATTTCAGGTGCAGAACTTTAGTGGAAAAAATAGAACTTATGCTTTTAGGCATTTAAATGCATTGTTTTAAGGAAGTGGTAAAATTATTAGTTTGTATAAAATTAGTGATAACTACATAGAAAAGTCATTTATGTAACTATGATGAATTAACATTTAAAACAAAGAAAAAGAGCCACAAGAGTAGAGAGTAACCATACTATTACTTAGACTAAGAATTGATTACTATTTGCATGAATGTAAATATCGTCTCTTATTTAAACTAATATTGTAACTGTGAAGGTGAAATGAAAATAGAAGTGTTGAAGGGAAGATATATTTTTTACCTTTTAGCAAACATGACATTATGTATAAAATATGCAAACCATGAAATAACCTCTTGATTGTATATTATAGTATAAAGATAGAGTCTAAAAAGCCGGGCGTGGTGGCGCACGCTTGTAATCCCAGCATTCGGGAGGCTGAGACCAGAGGATCCGGGTTCGAGGTCAGCCTCAGCTACCTAGTGAGGCACTCCGCAACTTAGTGAGACTCGGTTTCAAAATAAAGAATAAAACAAAAAATAGGTCTGGGGGTGTAGCTCAGAGGTAGAATGCCCCTGAGTTCAATCCCCAGTACCGCAAAAAAAAAAAAAAAAAAGATAGAGTCTAAAAAAATACCTAAGTAGAGAATAGGTACTTTGAAATATCTAGGGATGAAGTGATAAGAAAGGTGGCTAAAGACTTTTATTATAAGAGTTAGAAACAAGTTTTTCTTTTTTAAAGCAGGATACATATGCTAATAAAAATTTTAAATATTTAAAATTTATACTTAACTTCCTTGATTAACTGAAATATATGTTTTATAGATAAAGTATAAGAGTAAAGGTACATTTCAGTTAGATAGGAGGACTAAGTTCAAGAGAAACAACTAATGCAGTTAATAGTAATGTTTTGAATTCCTGAAAATTGTGTGTAGATTTTTTTTTTTTTTTTTTTTTTTGCAGTACTAGGGATTGAACTCAGGGGCATTCTACCTCTGAGCTATACCCCTCAAACTCATTTTTTCTTTATTTTGAAACAGAGTCTCACTGAGTTGGGAGGGCCTCACTAAGTATCTAAGACTGGCCCCGCAAACCCGAATCCTCCTGTCTCATCCTCCCAAATACTGGGATTACAAGGGTGCGTCACATGCCTGGCTCAATAGTATATATATTGTAAGTGTTCTTACTACAAAAATAATTATATGAGGTAATTTGTATTTTAATAACTCAATTTTTCCATTCCACTATGTATACATATTTCAAAACTCACTGCACATGACAAATACATATAATTTATTTTGTCATTTTTAATCATAGTTTAGAACAATATGTGTTAAGCAAATAGCACTATTGTCTAACCATGGACTAATCATTAAGCATTAAATTAATAAGAAATTACTCACAGCTAAGCAATACTGTTTTTATTATTACTGCAGAAAGAGACACCATAAACATCATTCATGTCATCTACACACACATTTTGTAGAAACATAATGCTTCCCAATGCCATAGGTCTTTAAATGTTTCTAAACCAAGTCACCTGTGTGACAATATGAAAGACTAGCTTAAAAAGCAAAATTTATGTATATTAAAATACAAACTTCAATTAATGACAGAGACACAAACATTCAATTCCTTTGAAGGAAAATAATGTAAAAAGCATGAAGTTTAGTTCTTAATATTGTAATGATGAGATTTTTTAATATATAGCACATAAAAACATAATTTATCTTAGCCTTATGCTTTTTGGTTAATGGATCTAGAGGGAATGTGACAGAAAATGGATCCTATAATTCCAAGACATCATTCATATACTTCTAGCCCATATATATTTAAACCATTTTTCCATTATGTCCCCACTTTGGGTATGGAGTGTCTTATTAATGCATGCATAATTCAATAAAATTTCAGGCTGCTGAACTTTAGAACACGGCACAGATGTGCAATTATATTTGGCAATTCTCTTTGAGAAATTGCTACCATGTATTATAATTCTATCATTTAAACCTTCTCCTTTAATTTTATCTGTTGATAATTTCAATTATTTCATACTGCCAATAAGTCACTGAAAAGTATACCAGTGAGATTATTTTATAGATACTAGTCAGAGAAGAAAATTAATTTAAATTATATCCTGAGCAAAAGCAGTACAATTTTTAGCAATGAGGATTGGCATTTAATATTAACTTTATATATGGGCTATCTGGCTGTTTTATTCTTAGTGAATAATTTGTGTCAGGTGTTTTTCCTCAATTTACTATGCATAACTTTGTGCATTAGTTAAAAAGGTTTTCTAGGTCTCTGGAGCCAACATTTCTTGGGATCTATGTCTGGGCTGTGTCTCCTATGCTTAGGAAACCCAGGTTGTTCTGAGGCCTGGGTGCTGGGAGATAAACAGGGAGAACACAAGGCACCTTGAAAACTAAGAATTGAGGGAAGAGTGCCATCACTCAGTGCCCAAGCAAAACTGATTAAAATTGTAAAGAAAAACAAAATAAAATAAAGCCAATAATTTAAAGTCACTGAAAGTGGTCCAAGGGATGGAGTGGAAAAAAACCACAAGTACCAGAAAAGGTATCATAACCAGTTAAAGAGGTATTTGGAAGGCTGCATTTAATGTATCAATTTCTAGAACTAGGTGTTTTGAAACTAATTTATACTCCATCACAGGACTCACTATAAAAAACATTACTACAGAGACTGCCTTTACAAAAAGAGAAAACAGAAGACACCAGAGAGCCTTGCAAAACTAAGAAAACTAAGAACCAACCACAAATCCACTGGGTACATGAAGAGAAAACTAAAACCAAAAAGAAAAGCAGCAAATAAAAATAGAGAAATGAAAGTCTATCTGGGTAGATTACACTAGAAGAGATCCAGCAGTAATTCAGAATTATTCAAAAGTATAATCAATGTTTTCTTCTTACCCAAAAAGTTGTATTTTTCAGATAATCTACCAGTTTAATCTACCTGAAATTTTATAGGCCACCTTGCAAAAAGGGAAAGATTCTTAAAGAAAATAGTAAAGATGATAACATAGGAGAAACTGCAAACCTGATAAATTTTATTTCCATCTAAACCATGGGGGAGAAGATTTTCTAGAGACTTGTTGTGATATTGAAACCTCAGATACTGGGGCATATAATAATAGCGTTTTGTGTTCATATTACAAATCAGAACAAATAAATCTTACTTGCTGAATGTATATACAACCCTAAATAATCAATTCAAACCTAATTACAATACTTCTCTTTGTGATAAGCTGATCAGAAAGTAGTAACATTTTAAATTGTTATTATAGAAAGATGTACATAGTCTACATGATATATTACATTAATAGAGACAATATAATCAATTTAAGACTCGTGAACTTAATGTGTTGAGAGTATTCACAGCATAAAATTTTATATTCAACATTATCGTCATCAACTTTATTCACTGTTGCACATACACAAGTTAAAATAAACAATGATATAATACCAAAAATTCAACATGCATTTACTCATAGTATATTTGATATTTTAGGCTACTTTACATAATAAACTTCAAATCCATGAGTATGTAAATATACAATTCACTTATAGAGATTATATTAGGATAAATTGGATTATGTTATTTTCTATTGATGTTAAAATTTAATACTGGTAATATTAACTGCATTATAATTCCTAATATGAAGTTCATGTTGATTCTTAATATTTTATATGCTTGTTCTTTTAATTTTAGGGAACTGTTTGTAAATACATTGATTTTATATTTTATAGTCAAAATGAAATAGAAAATATGAATGTCTGTGAAACTTTATAGCAAAGTTAATAAGAATTCACTAATTTAAATGATATGCCTACTATGCATAACAGGTCCATTTCTAATATATTAATATGTAGGAATATTTCAATAATATACATTTTTAATTTTATGTTTATCTTTAAAGTCATTATCAAAATAAACAAAATTAGGATACTAATAAGAGAAAATGATCATAATTGTAATAAATTTGTGAAATAATTACACTTAGAATTTTTGATGTGGTTAAATAAAATCCTAAAAAAATAGGAGATGTGTGCATGTGGTTTGGGTAAGAAAAAAGATCAAATAACATTATGAGCATATATTAATTTATCACTATGAATTTCACTATGATATAAAATTATACTGTGCTAATAAGAGACTCAAAACTAATAATATTATAAAGGTTTGATTTCAACCAACAACTTTGATATTATATATTTTATGAACATAATTATTGGAGAAAAAATGATGTGTGCTTGTTCTACTTTTCTTTATTTTCATTTTTACCTTTAAACTATGTTTTATCAACCATCCATATAAGGAGGAGAAAATAGAAATATTAAAAAGCTGTGTCTTCAACAACCTAACAGCTGAAAAATCACCATTGCTCTTTCCTTACTAGCTCTTGATTTAAAAAGGGTAAGAAAAAAGGATCATAAAAGGGGGTTCAACACTATCTGTGGATCAAAATTATACACATGAAAGCTGGATGTGATGGCACACATCTGTAATTCCAATGCTCGGTTGCCTGTTTGGAGAATCACAGGTTTGAGGTCAGTCTCAATAACTAAGCCCGCTGCGACTTAGAACTTAGAACTTGTTTCAAAATAAAAAGAAAATGGAGTTGGGGGTAGCTTGGAGATTCAGTGCTCCTGTGTTCAATCCCCAATACCAAAGATACGGGTGCACGCATGCACGAGTGCACACGTGTGTACACACACATACACACATACACAAATTTATACACATGCACACATGTCCTAATTTTTTTAAAACATTTTAAATACTTTGGGCTAAAAATACATTGGCAATGATCAGAATGAGTCCATTACTACTGTAAACATAAAGATACAGTCTTTTCAAGTAGAATAATGTGTATATTACATTTAACTGTACAATTTCTACTTCAGGAAGCTCAATAGAAAAATCAGGAAATGCCATTAATGCAATTTAAAGTAAAGAGTAAATCAAAAATTAGTATAAAGTACTCTTCTGCTACTCATTCAACTCGAAGGAATGAATGAACAGTAAAAATATGCAGGAGCAATAAATATAAATTGTTCTTTGTTTTACTTAACACAGCACTATAACTCACCAGTCTATGAAGGAATACAGTTACATCTTCAACACCACAGTTTAATGTCATTGATTAAATAATACTCCTGTTAACGCGTAAAACAGAGGCAATTTAAGCAACACTGTAATAAAAGGATTACTATGTTCATGTTAGTTAGGCAGTACAATAAATTTTTCTAAGGTCCTCTCGATATTGTAATTTGGAGGAAAATATAGATGATGGTCCATTGATTTATGTATATTTTCTGTTTTAGTAAGGAATAAAACAAAAGTATCATGTAACAAAATACTTGTCAGCAATATATTAAAAACTATACTGTGTGAAATTTTGACTTTTTCACCAAAAAAGATTATTCTTTCAAACCCATTGGTCTATGCACTTACATTGATAGAAATATTATACAAAAATGAATAAACAGTAGGAACTTGCTAATAACTGCCTGCCCATCACAGTGAGTTTAAGAATGTAATACTCATGGTAAATAGAACAAATAAATTAAAGATTCTGTTGTATTCTCAATAGAAATATGCTGTATTATTTTATTTTCCAATCAAGTAATATTTGTAAGAAGTTTAAACTAAATGGTTCTCACAAAAGAAGTTCTCTCTGACCAGAAGGTTTAAGATTTCTGATTTCTAACTTCATCACCAAGAGCTTTCTTCTCTCCAACTTGCAGTTTTGCAAATAGTTTGATCTATATTTTTATTAATGCTTGCAAGCAAAGATGATGGGCATACTTCTATTCCTATCTATGTAGTGACAGAATTATTTCTATGCCATCCTAATGTATAAACATCGCAGTGACTTTGAACTTCCCTCTGCCTTTTACATATTAAATCAAAGGCTACCTCTGGCTTTGTTGCAAAGCAGAGATTTTATTTTATGTCACCTCCAAAGCACAGCATGAAAGGGATCTTAGCTGGGGTACATACAGGTACTGTGTGGGAGGAACAGGAGCAATTCAGTGAATAGATGTGTGGGAAAGAAAATCAAACACAGAAGAGGAGGAAACGAGGTCGGTAGCTCAGTCTTCTCATGCAGATTTTAAGATTAATTCATCTAGGATGTCTAAGAAGCATAATTTGTCTCCCAGAATTGTCTGTTCAAAGGAAGGTGGTCTGGGACATTTATAATCAGGCTCCAATCCTCTACTAGTTCTTGGTAGGAGGGAGTAGATCTATTAAATCAGTTCCTCTTCTTAATGGCGCTTCTCTGTGGTTTCAGTAAAGAGCCTTTGGCAGAAAGCAGAAAAATATATACCGTGCACTCTTCAAGTTGGCATGCTGAAAACAGAGGGTGGTTAGAGTTAGGATGCTGAAAAATAAAGGAATCTGCCCTGCTTTCATTGCAGTCTCTAAATGACGAAAGACAAAACTCTCATCATGCTGGCACCCTCCTCTCTTTATTAAAATATGTCTCACACACAAGAAAGACATATGAAACCTGAATCTAGATAGAGGTCTTGATACCCAATTTTTTTTTTTTTTTGCAGTACTGGGAATTAAACTCAGGGGCATTCTACTTCTGAGCTAGACCTCCAGCCCTGTTTTTTTATTCTTCATTTTGAAACAAGGTCTCACTTAGTTGCTGAGGCTGGCCGTGAACCTGGATCCTCTGGTCTCAGCCTCCCAAATGCTGGGATTGATATCTAATCTTAAAGTCGCCCCATTTTATTTCTTCTCTGTGCATGAAAGAGTAAGAAACAGAGTGAGGAGGATAGAGGGGGTATGGTATTACATTTTCTGAAAACTGCTTATTGTAAATAAAAACCTTAAACTGAGTTAAAAAAAAAAGTCAGCTTTAAGCTTTAGGAGTGGGATTCCTAGCATATCTGAAAGAAATAGAAACAACATATTTTTTCTGTTGCAGAGATATATGACAAATTGATCTTATGCTCTTTATTAGCCCTTTGACCTATGCAATACTACAAAACTGCTCATAAAATTGATAATGCTACATTGAGCCATTCATAGGCCATAGTTTTACACAAACATCTCACAAATGTGATTAGAAATACATATTTATTTTTCTCTCTATAGAGTTACTTCAAATATTTCCATAACTAAGAAGCCACGTGAAAGATATAGATAATTTATCAGTATTGACTGGTCAATATGGCTGTTAAGTCAAATATAAAACTGAAATTGACTTAAGCTGAAAGAGGTCTTGGTGATTTAAAAAAAAACTCCAAGATTATAGAATTGTTATGTAATTGATATTGCACATTATGATTATATGTTATTGGAATTGTACTATGGGTATTAGAATTGTATGTTATTAAAATTTTATACCTGAAGTTGCACATTTCACATAATTAGAATTGTCCTGTAGTTGGAATGTCACAAAATTGCAATTGTCCAATATGTAGCCTTTTCAGATTGGTTTCTTTTATTTACAAATATGCACTTAAGTTCCCTTCACAATTTTGCGTGACTTGAAAGCTTATTTCTTTATAACAGTGTAATATTACAATGTTTGGATATATTCTGGTTTCTTCATTAATTCTATTAACATATCTGTAGAATTAAAATTCATATACAATTTCTATAGTGTGAATGTTTGTGTTCCCCCAAAGTTTATATGTCAACATCTAGTACCAATGTAATGGTATTCAGGGGTGGGGACTTCAGGATATGGATAGGTTATGATTGCCTGGTCTTCATGAATGATTTTAGTGCCTTACATATTAAAAAAAAAAAGCCCAAGAGAGCTTATTCATTCTTATGCAGTGTGAGCTAAAAGGTGCCATCTGTCAATTAGAGAGCAGGCCTCAACAGTTACCAAGTCTGCTGCTCCCTTGATTTTCGGATTTCCTTCTTCTAGGATGTTTATTAACTCCCTAGTCTAAGCTATTTTGTTACACCAGAGAAGACAACAAGAATGACACATGTGAATAATAAGTTTTAGTACTGTATTTAATGTGTGTATTACTAGGATTGAACTCAGTGGCATAATTTTCCTGTCTGATATTTAGGAATATCAGTACAATGATGAGTAGAGATTAGACATAATTTTCATATCTAATCTCAAAAGAGTTTTTGGATATGGTCCTAGTCAGTATAATATTTTTGATGTGTTGTATATACTCTTTAGAAAATTTTGCAATAAAGAGTTTCTTATTAGGGTGCTAAGAGAATTTCTAACGTACAGATTTTGAATTTTACCAAGTTCATTTTTTGTATGATTTTACATCTGTCAAAATTATTATATGCTTTAGTCTTCTATATTATTAGTGTGTATGTATTACTTTTATTAACTTTAACATTACTCCAGCTTTGCAATAAAATAAACCTATTTGTTATATTTTATGTTCCTGTGAGCGTGTGTGTGTGTGTGTTCTTGGAGTTGAAACTTTCAGCCTTATTTTACTTTTTATTGTGAAAAAGGGTCTAACTAAGTTTCTGAGCACCTCCTAAATTGTGGAGACTGTCTTAAAACCTGTTATTGTCCTGTCTCAGCCATGTGAGTTCTGTCACTATACACATGCATCACCACCTGGATTATCTTTTTATATTTTACTGAATTAAATTTGCTAAAATTGTTTAAAGTATATAAATTTACATATGTAACAAATATTTAGTGTACATCTGCTTTCCTATATAATCTTTGTAAGGTTTTAATATTAGTAATATTCTATTCTCATAAATTTTCTTGGAAATATTCCTTTTTAATATATTCTCTGAGTTTCTGTGAAATAGATATTTGTGATTCCTTAAAATATTATGACTTCATAAGTTTATCTTTTTCAGCAATATAATATGATATCGATTCAATATATTTTATGTATACCGGAACATTTATATTTTAATTTTTCTTGAATTGCTTAAAAATCTGGTTCTAATAAATTTATCTGTTACATAAAACATTTTATATTATGTACTTATTTTCTAGCTGTTTGTCCTAACATGGTGCATATTTATCCTTCTTTTATTTTTTCATGTTTTATATCCTTATAGTTAAAATGCATCCTTCATAATTATATCATTTCTGTTGTAATGTAGAATGTATTTTTAACATGCTTTTATTGATGCACTGTACTCTCACATCATACTGTAAATCACCTTGACAATGACATACATACACACAGTACTTAGTATCCCCTCACCCCAGCTCCATTCCCATCCTCCCCCTTTCCCATACAGTGTATTAACAGTGACATTGGTATTTTCACATATGTATATAAGAGTCCTTCTGGTATCTCAATTACTCCCTAGATTCTGCATATTAGAGAAAACATGTGACCCTTCTTTTCCTGTGACTGGCTAATCTCACTTAAGATAAAGCTCTTCAGGTCCCCCTGTTTTCCTGCAAATGACATAATTTTGTTCTTTTTTATTGCTGAGTAGAATCCATTGTGTAGACATCCCATAATTTTGTAATCCATTCATCTGTTGATGGACACCTAGGTTTGTTTCATAATTTTGCTATTGTGAATTGTGTTGCAATGAACATGTATATGCATATATTACTATAGTTCTCTGATTTCAGCACCTTTGGAAAGATACCCAGGGGTGATATAGTCAGATCAGATGGCAGATCCATTCATAATTTTCTGGAGACTCTCCACACTAATCCCCATTTAGAATGCACTTTTTGTCTAACAATCTTTCTAATATTTTTAACTGGAAAATTATATAATTTATGTTTAAATATATATTTATATTATTGAGATTAAGTCCAATATTATTATTTATTTATTTTTCCAGTTGTTCTTTGTTTCTTTCTCTTTATCTTCTTTTAGATGAATCAACTGCTTATTATTAGTCTATTTACCCCTTTATTAGTATCACAATTAGGCTTTTAAATGTTTTTAAAGTTTACTATAATGATTACCTCTACCACTGTATTCATAATTAAAATAATTATATTTCCAAAAATACAGAAACAAGTATAATTCTAGGGAACACAGCTCTTAGATATAATTTGCTCCCTTCAACCTACCTAACACTGCTGAAGATTTTAATTCAAAGAAGATTTTTTTTCTCTTGTTTTTAAGTTTATATTCATTTTATTTACTTACCTACTTTCTCCGTGGATGTGGAACTATTAATTTCATCTTCCACTACTATGCATTTGCATAGCTCCGCTTTGGATCATCATTTTGCATGAAGAATGCCATAAATAATTTTTTAGTATTTCTTATCCTGAGTTATTTCTCCCTAGTTAGTTGTATGTATTTCTTTTCTTTCTTCTTCTTCTTCTTCCTTTTTTTTTTTTTTGTTTGGTACTGGTTATTGAATGCAAGAGCATTCTACTTTGAAGGTATGTCCCCAGACCTTTTTTTATTTTATTTTATTTTAATTTTTTGAAATACTGTCTCACTGAATGGCTGAGACTCTTCTCTAACTTGAAATCTTCCTATCTCAGCCTAACAAGTACTAGGATTATAGGAATGTTCCACCATACCCTACACATGCTTTTCTTAAGTTGCAAAATACATCTTCATTTCACTTTATTGTGAAGGATATATATTCTGGGTGTATGTGATCGCTTGATTACATTTTCTATTTACCATTTCTTCTAAGGTATCTCAGCTGAATGTGTAGAAGTCTCACATCCACCAAATCAGTAGTCTTGGAAACTTCATAGATAAAGTAATATATTCACAACTCACCTCTGAATTGTTTCTTTGCAAACATCGATGTATATGGATTCAAGCATAAATATATAGAGATTCATGTGTCTACACATACAGATACCCCATAAGCACATTCTTAATCCAAACTCAATTATTTATCATTCTCTTATTTCTGAAATCTTGGCTCCTTCAATTCACAGCTCTTTTCAAAGTCTACACGTCATTCACAGCCTTTCCAATTTAGTTATAAAGGAGCCCCAAGGCTTCTGATTCACCCCTAGCCTCTATTCTCTCTGTTCTCTATATTCTTCTCTTTCCTCTTGTCTATTAGAGATATAAGTTCTGAATTCTTTAATTTATCTCTGAAAAAAGATATTTTCTTTGGATACATTTTAAAACATTAATTTTTTTCTTATTCAGAGACATAGTATAATATTCATTACTCTGGTACATCCAGAGTCAGTCTTTCATAGTTTTAGAGTCCTTTTGTATATTTTCCTTCAGTGCCCATAACAATGCAAGGCACATAATTTTTCAATTCTTAATTTAATGAAGTATATAAAAATAATTTTACCAGTTCCACCCTTAAGAAGACCATGGGAATTACAAGCACAGAAAGTTGTAAATCTATGATTATTTCTAAAAGTGATCTAAAATATAGAATGAATTGTTTTACACAAATAACAATTGAAATTTTTAAGTTTTTTACAGTACTGTTATTGTAGAGAATCTATATAGTAGATAGGAAAGTTAATATTCATAACATATTAAAATAAAAACATGTACATGACATAAAATAAAAACATGTCAGTTACATGTCAACATATTAAAATAAAAACAACAAAGAATCACCTATAGAGACAAAAGAGCAGTATTTGGAATCATGCTCTACTGAAGATTTGGAGAAAGACTGCTTGATGTGAAAAGTTGCATAAGACAAATTAAAAATCCAAGTCAAGAATAAAGAAAAGGTCATTTACAGGCAAGAGGAATAGCACATGTGATGACCCAGAGGTATGAAAGTAAATGTAAAACATGATGAAGGCACATGCAAAGGTAACTAAATGCAAGGAACATAATTGATCTCATTAAATATTAATCAAATAAAGAAATGGTAGAAGTCTACACCTTTGACATTTGCTAATCCCATAGTAATCGATCCCTCCATAGGAACAGCTTCAAGATGGTGCTGATAAACTGATATGAAAAGTACAAGTGTATATATATATATATATATATATATATATATATATATATACACACAGAGAGAGAGAAAGAGAGAGAGAGAGAGAAGTAGATAAGTATTTAGGAGGACAACTCTAACCCATATTAGTTCATGTGACACAGAACAACAATGATGCCTTCTATAAAATATTCCCTCTGGCCTCCCTCCCCAGGGTTGTGTACTGCATTACCTTAACCACACATCTACTAAACACAAAGTATTTTCCTATAAATATAAAGTATAAATTTTACAAAATAGGCATTTTGGACAAAATTCTATCAATATAATCCGTCAAGTATATTGTGATCTCTATACTAGTAGTAAGATTAGTTTAAATTAAAATTTCCATTTATTTATTTGAAGTGGAAGCATTATGTTTTTCACATGTTATGCAGTCAAAAGAGGTTTTCCCTGCGGAGATTCATTTATTTCATCTTAAGAAGAATAATACACTAAAGCCATCCCTCCCTCCATTTTCAGTGATTGCCAAATAGTATATACTCATTAAATTGTACTTATATGAATGTAATTGTATCTCAAAGAAATTGTTAAAATTATTACTTTATCAACTATGGGTAGGTTACATATTCTGCTTCTAGAAAAAAATTGTTCAGTTGAATGCATTAAGTGTAAGGTAAAAAGCCCTCAGACTTTCATTAACAACACAGACTTCTGAATGTACATTTTACTTAATATCTTATTATATTTTACATGGTATAATCAGAAACACTTAACACTTAAAGAAGGAAATGCTTTATTCAGTTTTCAAAAGCAAGATGAAGAAATATAAAAACCTGAAATAAGAAACTAGTTACTGTCAGCTTTAACTTGTGATTCAAAACTACCATTAAAGAATTAGAATCGCCTTATAAGTGCAGTACTGGGTGTCTAAGGAATAATAAAAGGTGGAATGGATTTAATTGCCAATATGTTACAAATGGGTTTCATTTTACAACTTTAAAGTGTTGCCCTATTTTAACATTCTTTTCTAATTAAAATACACATTTTAAGAGCTTAATTTGTTGATCGTGCTTCCTCCTTTTATTTAATTATTGATATGCAGAGGCCTGAAAATACATTTCTCAGGGCACATGCTGTCCCAGAAAAATTCAATGGCTAATTTTCTAGGATAAGGATTCCTGTGCAGATTCATAAAAATCAAAGTAGAATACTGCAGACTAAACTGTCATCAGCTGATCTAACACGGACTGTGTGTCATGGGTGCTGACACAAGAGAGGCTCTCTTGAGTGGTCCTGTGGTGTTTTCTTTACTACTTGCATTACTGTAAACTACCTTCATCTTTCTAATTCTATGATCAAAACTGTATTTGAGTAAAAATAATAGTTTGATTGCCTTAATGTATCAAAGAAGTAGACATTTAAGTTTCAAAACTTAGATTTTCTAATGTAAAGTTTAAGACCAATCAAAGCAGGAATTGGACCTTTTCAAATATTCCTGTGTGTTATTAGTAAATAGTAACCATGAAATAGCTTCAGTACTATATGTATGTATGTATGTATGTATGTATATATGTATATAATATATATAAAATATGTGTTACTGTATACTATTATATATAGTATATTTTGTAAATAAAATATATTACCTACTTATTTTTGTACTGGGGATTAAACCTAGGGGCATTATAATCTCTTAGATACATCACAAGCACTTTATTTTTTATTTGGAAACAGGATCTTTCTAATTCCCTGAGGCTGACCTTGAACCTGCAACCCTCTTGTCACATTCTTACAAGTACTAGGATTATAGGCATGGGTATTAACACTGTCATTAATGTTATTTTTTAAATTGGTGCATTGATGTCATTTTAATAATTATTAATAGCTGTGCATGATGGTGTACATCTATAATCCTAATACTTAGGAGGCTGAGACAACAGGATTGCAGGTTTGAAGGTAGCATCAGGAATTTAAGGAGACTGTTTGCAATACAACAAGGGCTAAGGTACAGATAGTAGATGGAATGCACCAGGTTTATTCCTCAGCACGAAAAAATAAAATAAAATAACTTTGTTTTTAAATTATATGCTCATTTTTAAAGCCACTTAAAAAAGCATTTTTCTTTTCTTGTGGATAGGTGTTAATTCAACAAAATTAGCCAATCATCACAATAATAATGGAGTTCCATAGCTACTATCATTTTATTAAAACCTTTGTGATTATTTGATTTCATGACAGGTAAAATTTTGTATAATTTTAATATATTTAAGGATTCAGTATATTAGAAGTAACCAATTTAAGAAAAATTCTCAATCCCTAATATGAGATAATCAACTCGAATTTTTAAATAATATTTGTATTCCAGACTTATTTTTGACTAAAAGTCAAATTTATGTTCTAAAACTCCTGAAGTCAGTATTCATCAAAGTGTGCAAAGTATCCAGAGGCAGAGAAGCAATTGAATCATGTAGACTTGAAAAATTGAGAGGAAAATTGATTTTCTCTCTTCTTTTTGCATTACTGACTTTAGTAAGATGAAACAAAAATAAAATAAAACATTTGAGCTTGCATGGTAAAACTTAATAAATAACAATCTAGATGTTTGAAATTAACATTTAAAATTATGAAATAGCATGTAAAATAAATGAATAAGACTTTTTTACTTTTAATTAAATAAAAGTGTCCTCCAAATAGTATTTTTAAAAGTTCTTACAGAACTACAAAGTAGTTGATAAGGGAGTTAAATATTTCCAGAGCATGTCTGAATGAAAGTCAAATCTGAAGGCAATGGAAATCATTTGAAGTGTCACTTTGAGAAACTCACTTTAGTTGTGCTTTTATTTTTATTTTAAAATATAAGTATTCAAAAAGAAATGTGCTCATTCTCTTCAACCTATGAGTTAAATAAATCACCAATTTAACTTGGGTACATGGATTGATTAAGAATTTATACTCATTGATGAGTTTCCATAGATACAAACCAGGTATTGGGTTAAGAAATGGTACTTAAATTTTTTTTTATGTGTAGTCCTTAATTATTTGAGCTAACATGTATTATAAATAAATTACGATGCAGACAGTGTGAGAATTTTCCTCTTTTGGCTCATGAAAATCAGGAACTGATAATTAACAGTTATCTATATGCTGTTGGTAGGAAAACCAAATCGTAGAGGACATAAGCAATTATTCTTAGGCAAACATCTGGATAGTGGATGAGCTGGAATCCCAATCATTGTCTTTCTGCTTCCAGAATGAAGGTCTTTTTTTATACCACAGAACTTCTTGCCATTTTAGCAAAGTATCCACTCTCCCTTTTTATTTCTTTATGTTTGTTACTATTAATTGAACTCAGGTGTGCTCTACTTCTAAGCTACACCCTTAGCTTTTTTTTTTTTTTTTAATTTGGAAACAAGGTCTCACTAAGTTGTGGAGTATCGGGCTAAGTTGCTGATACTGTCTTAGAATCTGGGATCCTCCTGTCTGTGCCTACCAAATACTGAGATTGTAGACATGTGCCACCACATTCTCCTTTTTTTTTTTTAAACAGGGTCTTGCTAAATTGATGAGGGTCTTTCTAAGTCAATGAGGCTGGCCTGCAACCTGCAATCTTCCATATAGTCTTCCCAAATACTGAGATTAGACCATGCCCAGATTTAAGATTGTATTATATTTGACCTCTCTTTCTTTTATATCTATGCATCTATCTAGATATACACACATCTATATCTTAATATATATCTCTATATATTCATGTACATGTATACATGTCTTCTTGTTATTGCATCTTACTTGGAAGAATTATTAATATGATGGATTTCTGTTACTGGGAAAAATCAACTTAAAAGGAGGAAAAAATTATTTAGACTCATGGTTTTAGAGGCTTCAGTTCATAATCATAGGGCTCCATGGCTTTGGGCCTTTGGCAAGGCAGAGAATCATGGTGTGGAGAATGTGATTGAACAAAGCTGCTCACATCATGTCAGCTAGGAAACAAAGGAGCTGGGGACAAGATATCTCCTCCAGGGACACACCCATAGTGCCCTACTTCTTCAACTGGGCTCAACCTCTTAAGTATCCACTACCTGCTAATAGTGCCAACAGCTGGAGCAATCCTTCAACATGTTCACCCTTTGGGATATTTCAGATCCAAATGATAACAGATGGTAATGATGATAGTGATGATAATGGTGATGATAGGAGGGAGATTAGTTTTGATAAGAGCAAAAAGCATGCTGGAGCAGAGAGCAAGCCACTGACAAGTTAAGTTGTAAAACAAAACAAGAGTGAATGATAAATGCCAGAACATACACTGCTTTGCATTAATTAATAAGTTTATCTTTACCTTAACAGTCATGTAACAAAAAGAAGAAATAAGAGTTAAAAGCCACAAGAGCAATACTTTATGAGGACAAGAATGGTATTTTAGTTGGCTAGAGTTGCTGTAAAAAAGTACTACAAACTGGATTGCTCAAAGCATCAAATATTTGTTGCATAACATTCCTAGAGGGCAGAAGGTTGAAATAAAGATGTTGGCAGGGCCATACTCCCTCTACAAGTTCTAGTGAAATGTCTACTACAATATTCCCCTTAGATTTGGGTATTTACTTAGCCTGTTGTGACAGAACTTCAATCTTTACCTGAAGTAGTTCATCCTGTGTGTGTGTGTGTGTGTTGCCATATTTCACACTTTTATAAAGACACCAGTCATGCTTGATTAGATCTCACCCTAACAACCTCATCTTAATTAATTATATCTGCAACACCCTGTTTCCACATAAGGTCACATTTTGAGGCATAAGGGTTTAGGTATTCAATGTATGGATTTGGGAGAAGATATAATTCATCATATAATAGCATTTTTAATAATGTATAACTGATAATGGGTATCAAACAAAATTTTACTACTCCTTTGTTAATGTTCTATTTTTATTATTTACTTTCAAACATCAACCTATAATTATGCCTTCAATTCTATAATGCTTGAGGTCTTTCAAAATATTTAATTTCTTCAGTTTGAAGACTTAGTTACCGCATACATATATGTTCCATATAATCTATAAACTGAGAACATTTAGATCAATATGTCACTCAAGGCTTACATATGTTTTCCTGAGAAGCTAACACTGTAAATAAAAAAAAAAGAAATGAAGAAAACATAAGCACGAAATTTAGCTGGGGTGAGACACTAAACAAAAAAGTGATTAAAAATTCTGTAAAAGAGAAGAGAAAAAGCAGTGCAGGATACACAGGAAGAGATAAGAAGCAGAATCTCATGATACCAGTGAAGTTGGACATTTACAGGCCTGGTAAAGAAGACAAAGACAGCAAAGAGGAAAGAAGGATACAGAAGAAATTTGGAAAGGCAAAATAATTTAAGTCAAAAAAATTTTCATTAATATTATTTGAGAATATTAAAAAGTTACTATTCTCAAATAAAAAACCTGATATTCTGAGAAGTTAAAAGTTTAAAAAAAACAAAAGTTCCTAAATATTAGATATATAACAAGTTAAAATAAAAATTCTGGCATGGTGGTGCACACTTGTAATCCCAGCATTTGGGAGGCTGAGACAGGAGGATTCACTGCCAGCCTCAGCTGAGACAGGAGGTTCACGGCCAGCCTCAGCTATCTAGTGAGGCATTCTGCAACTTAGTCAGACCCTGTTTTAAAATAAAGAATAAAAAATAGTGCTGGGGGTATAGCTCGGACCTAGACTGCCCCTGAATTCAATCCCCAGTACCGAAAAAAAAAAAATTCTAAGATTGACATTATCACATGAGACTATAATGTACCAATAAAAGCACATTAAAATCATAAAAATATAAAATATAAATTCTTTAGAGCAATTCTTAGAAAAAATTCTGAAATATTTTTGAATGTAGAAGGGGAAAGTATAAAATCTGAGAGAAAAGAAACATGAAAGTAATACAGAAGAGCAGGTATATAAAATAATTCCCCCAGAGAAGAAAATTAGAGATGAGGAGATACATCTATATAGAGAGATAGATGAAAGATAAATGTAGATATTACATATGTATATCATATCTCAATATAATACATATTTGTAATATACATTGAGATATATGTCATGATATATATTATATATATTGCGATATAATCTGAATCTTTAGATAAAACATGAACATTAATTGTTGTCACAGTTCATCTTATAATATCGTAATACCTACAGCAGGCTACTGTATATTAAAAACAAGTTTATTTTGGCTCACAGTTCTGGAGGTCTAAGTTTGAGATATCATATCTGGTGACAGCCTTCTTTCTGACAGAATCCCAAGTTGGTGCAGAATATCATATGGCAAGAAGCAGATACTACACAGATGTGTGTGAGCTACTTCCTTCTTATAAGGCCAGCAGTTTCCATTAATAAGGGTTCAAGCATTACCTTATCTAATCCTGATTGTTGCCAAAGGCATAATAGGGAAATTAATTTTCACACATTCATCCTTGGGAGACATATTGAACACCATACAAACTATAGCGAGTTGTTAAAAGAAAGTTTTTTTTTTTAAAACACACACACACACACACACACACACACACACACACACACAAACAAACACACAGAGGATTGAACTCAGAAGTGCTTTACAATTGAGCTGCAGTTGGGATCCTCCTAGGTAGCCTTTCTAGTATTTGGTACTACATGTTGCCACTACACCCAGGTAAAAGATAGTATTTTTTCACAAGTAATTAAATTATAGCATATAAAAGATAAAACAAAAATAAAGAAAATCATATACACTAGGCACTCTCTAATGTCTAAGATTCTCTATCAAAGAAAATTTTACACCCCTTAAATAACTGAAAATACAAATGGGGAAGACTTTTTACCAGCAAAAACATGCAGGAGTGTTGTGTGTTTTTATAGCACTAGATAAATATGTCCTTCTGACCTTTCAGAGGTGACAACTGGAATTCTGGATAAGCAACGTACTTGCTACCGTTTAGAGATAGATGCTGTATGCCAATAAAAGTCATTCTGCTTCACAGATTATGTTCTTCAGTTTGTCATCCTTTCTGTGTCTGTCAGTTAAAATGTGTGAGTGGTGACATCAGCCCAACCAGTTTATTTTTTTACATTTTTATTGACTGTATATTCTACAGCTTTTTGCCATAATAAAGCAGCCAAGGAAACTGAAATAAAATGATTGACAAAGAAAAGAGTTGTTTGCTTTCCTTAACTTAGGAATACATTTGAATAGCAGTGAGGCTCAGCTTATGTTTACTTCATGGAATCAGTCTTTAACTACAAAATTGATCCGAAGTAAACGTTGAAGCCTATATTTTGGAGAATAATTTTGAAAGTATCAATATTTATATGTTTGCAATAAAAAGTAAATTATATTGGATCTAAGATATGCAACCAAATAAGTATATTTTTAAGTGTAAAATTTTGAATGTGGGAATATGCCTTTTCTCATTATGAATAACAGTAGGCTGTACTCCAGTCTAACTAACCTAGTCCAGAAAATTTAAATATCTGGCACTGTGTTTTATAAAGGAAAACACTAATTTTTTTTTTCTTTTTTCGGTACCGGGGATTGAACTTAGTGGCATTCTACCTCCAAGCTATACCCCCAGCCCTATTTTTTATTCTTTATTTTGAAACCAGGTCTTACTAAGTTGCAGAGTGCCTCACTAGGTAGCTGAGGCTGGCCACGAACCTGGAAACTCCGGTCTCAACCTCCCAAATACTGGGATTACAACCGTGCGCCACCATGCCCGGCTGGAAAACACTAATTTTTCATCACTTCCTTATATGCTATTCTGAAAGTACACTGAGTTAAATGGACAATAAGTCTAAAGATATACAAGATGTAAAATGTTGTTAATTTAATTCATTTGAAGCTTTTATTTACATAATGAGATATTAATATAGTATCAAATTAATTATGTTATCTATGGCATCTTAAAGTAGAATATTGCCCAAATATACATAATAAATAAATAGCTAAATATGAAGAAGAGGGAAGTAAAATTTAAATTAATTTCCTGTGGACTCATGTGATAATTTAATGGAAAGAAAGTTGCTTAAGTATAAGTTAGGATCATCAGAGAGACAGAAACAACAGAATATAGTTAGAGATGATAGAAAAGGGAGGATAGATAGACAATTAAATAGAGATATATTAAAGGGTAGTTATTTGGGAATTTAGTTTAGGTGATAATAGAAGCTGCTAAGACTCAGTAGAGACTGCCAACAAGCTGGGATGCAGGTTGACTGGCTCAGTCTAAGTCTGAAGGCTCCAGAAGCAGGGAAGTTGGTGGCTTGATTCACAGTTCAAGAGATAGGGAAAAACAAAGTCCAAATCTCTAGGAAAGAATGGGGAACTCATAAATTCTGTAATCCCAAGACTCGGGAGGAGATTGTATCAGCTCCAGAAGAGATAAAGAAAATGATTCTTTTTTTTGTTGTTGTTGTTGTTGTTGTTGTTAAATGTCCCAGCTCTTTAGATAGTTCTCATCCATGTTGAGGGCAGGCTTTCCCCAGTCAGCTAAGCCTCTTCTGGAAAAACCTTCACAGACCCACAGAAAATTCTTTCACCAATCATCTAGAAAATTGTTATTCTGATAAAACTGACACTAAAATTAATCATTGCTCATTAAAAATAATTTTTGAGTTACTATATATTAGAACTACTGCATTTAATGTAAACATAGTCACATCCTTTGCAATACTAAAAAGTGGAGAAAGCAAATTTTTCAGTGAATATATTGTCATAAGATGGAAAAATAAATTTCTGAAAAAAGGATTACAAATTAAAAATTGTGTTTGAAATACTTTTGTATATTACAAAATAAAACAAATTCACTTAAACAAAAGTCACAATTGATAAAGAAAATATATCAAAATATTTCTAAATGTATATTTAGTATTGAAAACAATTTGATATATAAAACACAAGAATAAACAATAATGGGAAAAATATTTGTTATTTAATAAGCAATATCTTATATAAGTAAGTGGAACTGGTCCAGTATATTACATAAAATCTCTCAGTGACTTGGCAGAAATATTCTATGAATATTTAATACATAACATACAAAAAGAATTACTTAAGTGCATTGCTCCTTTATTTTTATTTATTTATTTATTTATTTATTTATTTATTTATTTATTGGGGTACGGGGGATTGAACTCAGGGGCATTCTACCTCCGAGCTACACCCCCAGCCCTATATTTTTTATTCTTTATTTTGAAACTGAGTCTCACTAAGTTGTGGAGTGCCTCACTAGGTAGCTGAGGCTAGCCTCGAACCTGGATCCTCCGGTCTCAGCCTCCTGAATGCTGGGATTACAAGCGTGCGCCACCACGCCCGGCTTGCATTGCTCCTTTAAAAGAACATGTTTTCTTACTAACATTCAAAAGTTCTTATTGCGGTTATAGCTGATTGTTTGTACTGCAAATTAATGTTTTCATACTATTCAACTGCATAAATAGCATTTACAAGACATAAAACTATGCAGCCAGACGTGGTGGCACATGCTTGTAATCCCAACATTTGGGAGGCTGAGACCAGAGGATCTGTGTTCACAGTCAGCCATAGCTATCTAGTAAGGCATTCTGCAACTTAGTGAGACTCTGTTTCAAAATAAAGAATAAAAAATAGGGCTGAAGGTGTAGCTCAGAGATAGAATGCCCCTGAGTTCAATCCTCAGTACCACACACACACACACACACACACACACACAAAATACAAAAAAAAAACAACTATGCATTATCAAATACATGAATATAGGTTTTTGACTGTTTTCAGAATAATGAATATTCTTTAAGCTGAAGGAGTCAGATTAAAAATATATTTGAGGATAATTAATTGGGTTATGGAATTCAGATTAATTTAATATAATAAAAACAGCATTAGTTACTAATGTTAAAACCAACACTTATTGAGTGAGAATTAATCTTCACACAAAATTCAATAAAGTAAAATTATATTATGGATCATTAACAAGCAAAATATTACTGATATAATATTAATGAATTGATTTGACCTCCACAGTCATGGAAATTAGCATTATATATTTGACACATTGAAATCTAAGTTAATTCAGAAGCTGGGTGCAAAGATCAAGTGAATGTTTATGTTTCCAAACATTCCTCCACAATGACTGGGACAAGAATTGCATATAAAAGTATATAAAGGTAGATTACAGAAAGAACCTTCAGTATTGAATAAATAAGTTTAGCAATGTTCAAGAATAGAAAATATTGCTATAATTCGCTTAAATATAATCAGAATAAAAGCAATTACAAACTAGATAATATACTGAGGTAATATGACACTAATCCCCTTATTAAAACATCAGAGGGGACCTGGCAGGAACTGGATACGTAAAATTGCGGTACAGATTTTAGGGGTAAGAATATAATACCAAATGAGGAATTAAACTTGAAGGAAAGTTTTTAAAGTAGAGTAGTCTTATAAAGAAAGTATACAAGCTTCAGAAGAGAGCTAAAGTTTTTAAAATGTCTGTCAATTTTCTAGGAAAATTTTTATCTGTAAAATGCCATGTGTTTAAGGGAGGAAGGTGCCACTGGTTTGCCAATGACTACTCTTTTTTTTTTTTTTTTTCAGGAACAGGCAGGTCTTTATTCAGGAATGACTACTCTTAAAATGATGCTTTTCACTTTACTTGTGGTTCTGTCTGAAAAATTTGGGCAGTTAGGTTGTTTTGTATGTTTTAGTTTAGATTAGATTAATTTAGGGTTTTTTATTTCTTTTAAAGCGCATACAGAAATATACCTATATACATAAGCTAATACAGGAAAAATATATCTTACTGATTTGCAATAAACAAGTCAATACTCTATTCTTAAAATGACAATACAACCAAGCAGACAACTAACAAATGAATGAGCAAATGTTAAAATTTACAAAAAATGGAAAAATGATGAAAATGTCATATTGAAATACTGTCTAAAATCTTCTTAGTGTACGGAATACAGTAATACTTGATTTATACAGTAATATAATGGTGATTTAAAGTTAAAAGTATAATGATTTAAAGGAAAAAACTCATGATTGTCAAGAAAACTGAAGAATCAAAAGGCATAGAACCCATGTTCAAGGAAATTATTCTAAAATTTGAAGAAAAATGAAACAAAAAACACTGAGAGAAATTTTAAGACATGAAGATCACTTCAGAAGATGTCATTTCAGCCTGGTGTGGTGGTGCACTTTTGTTGGAAGGCTGTGACAGGAGGATCACAGGTTCGAGAACAGCCTCAGCAATTTTGTGAGGCTCTCAGCAACTTAGTGAGACCCTATTTCCAAATTAAAAAAATATAATAGGCCTGGGAGTATAGCCTAGAGGTAAAAGGCCCAAGGGTTCCATCCCCACGGGGGGGGGGAAGGAAATGGCATATCAATAAATAATCTAAGAAACTGTAACATCAGAGACAATCAATCAAATTACAGCATTTCTGAAAATATTTGAAGAACAAATTTAAAGGCAAAGGTCCCACTGAATACTGTATGGAATCATTTTACTCACACTAATTACATATATGGAGTACCAATGATAAGCACAAGGAAAATCAAATGCTAAATACAATTTGAAAAGAAGTCAGTGTCTTACTTTTTCAGCAAGACTAGATGCTAGAAAATAATGGCATTACTCATAAAAATTTAACATGAAAATTGACTACATATAGATTTATATTTAAATTTATTTTTAAAAAGAACAATAATTTAAAAAATCAAGATAATCTGATCATATTGTAGCTAAGTTTAATTTTGGTACTTGCCCCAATTTACCAAAAAATAATTGGGACAAACCTTTGGGAAGAAAGAGAAATCAATTTTATTGATCTGATAGCAAATGAGAGAAATACGTGAACTTAATGTTCAACACCAAAAATCCCTGATTCTCCTTGAATAAAGGAAAAATGTTCCTTTTAATACCTAACTCTTAGCCAGGTGTGGTGGTACTTGTTAGGTTGAGGCAGAAGGATATCAGGTTTGAGGCCAGTCACACCAATTTAGCTAGGCCCTCAACATCTTAGTAAGATCCTGTTTCAAAATAAAAATGGTATAAGGCTGGAGGTGTAGCATAGAGGTTCAATGTCCCTAGGTTAAATTTACAGCATCAAAAAGAAACAAAGCAAACAATCAAAAAATAAACAAAATATCTAGCTCTTCAGGGTCATGATTTGGTGTGTTTATCAGATTTATCCACGTCTGTGTAATTCTTGAGTTGATTTTGTTTTAGACCCATGGTTGTCAGGTCTTCATTTCTTCTTTTGTCAGTAAACAGATAAGAGCATGTTATTCATTAACAAGGGGAGAAAAAAAAGGGAATAATAAAAAGAGCAGAGGAGAAAATGTCCATTTTGAAAAAGGCCATGTGTTAGGGTTAGAAGCTTTAAAGTAAAAGAGATGGAGCTTTAAAGTGAGCCCCCTTACAACCTGAGAACCAGGAAATGGTTGTTCGCCTTTTAAAAAATTACAATCATATATTTGAATTCTCAAGGCAAAAATACCCTCAATCTTAGAAAAGTAATGCAGCAGATCAAAGTTCAGAGATACCAGCCATAGGTATTTGGGCTGAGGAAGTGCAGCAGTAAGAAATTTTTCTTCAGTCTTCAAAATTTTATGACTATTAAAATTAATTAAAACAAAAAGTGGAAGGAGAATTACTGTAAAGTGATAACATTCAGCCAAAGCATTTGAAATAGGATATTTTCACAAAGAGAACAAGCAGCAGCTTCTGGCTTTTGCTCTGTTTATTGAATGGTATGTATTTGAATTTGTCCTTAAAATAATGCATATGTGTTTCTGAAGAATCCAATTATTTAATTTAGTTGTATCCTAAATCTAATTCTAGTTTGAGAATGAGCTTTCTTTATATTCTTGCTTTCAAAAACTGTTCTTGGTGATATTTCAGATGATTATTTTAATAATTTTGTTAGAGTAATATATTTCAAAAATCAAACCGATATTTTGTTTGAAATCTTCTGGATTACATATATATATAATTGAGAGTAGTATGTACTTTATATTTTCTTATCCAAATATTTTATTTTGTCAATGGATTTATTTATATTTTTAAGATTCCTATATTTGACAGTAACTAACTATATTTTTTTTAAATCTAAAAGGATAGCATGTATGTAACATAGATGGCTTTGTTTACTTTTATAAGTGTAATTTCCAGACCTAATAGCTTAGATTATATTCTTTTTATTTATAAATTAACAATCCTGGGATTTATGCAAATCAAATATCGATATATTTTTAAATAATATATATGTATTTCTTATCTTTGTCCACTTACTCAAATGTCAAGAATACCATTCAATTATAATATTCCTGCCAATGAATTCACTTGTACCTTAACATTTAATTGTGAATTACATTGCTATACATATAAAATAGAGAATTGGGGATATAGTTGAGGATTAGAGAACTTGACTAGCATATTTGAGAGCCAATACCACAAATAAATAAAATAGATATTTTACAGCATGTACATGTCTTGATTATTTTAATCCTTTTACATCATTGTTTAGGTAAATAAAAATGAATAAAAGAAACTGTAACTTTTAATTGAATTCATCAACTTGACTAAGTGAATAATTAGTCATATAGCTAGAAAAGCATTACTTAGGCTATTTCCAAAGAAACTAATATTTGAACCAGTAGACTGAGAAAAAAAGTCTCTTTTCTCCATATCCACAGGCATCATCCAATCATTGAAAACCTGCTACATAGAACTAAAATGCAGAAGAAATGCAAATGGTCTCTTGTCTTCTGAGTTGAAGCATCCAACTTTTTCTACCCTTAGATATCTTAGACATCAGAGCTCCTGGTTCTCAGGTTCACTGACTCCAAGACTGAAAGTTATCTAATCAGCTCACAGGGTCCTCATTTCTTTGAATGCAGAGTGAATTATATCATTGGCTTTCTTGGATCCACAGCTTACAGAAAAATGCCATAATATGAGTCTTCTAGGTCTCTGTAATCACAGGAGCCAATTACCATAAGAAATCTCACCTGTAAATCTATTACTCTATCTACTATTCATATTATTAGTTAATTTCTTTGGAGAACCATGATTAATGCAGGAACTTTTTGTTACATACAAGCAAAAGGGTATACAATTACAAAATATACTTGTAAACTTATTCTAGGCATAAATAATGTGTCATTTGTTTGTATTAATATAGATAAACTGTTGATTTGTAAAGTCTATCATTTTTGTACAGTTTCACATTATTTTCAAATCTACTCAAGTTATTAGCACATTTTTGGGTTCTTTGGTTTCAACTTAAGTAAATTTTTTTTCATAATCAGGAACAAATTTACATGTGAATAAATAGACCTAACAGAGAAGCTGACCCATTAAATTTAAAACACTATGTAATTTCAATTACACAATTACTTGGTCAGACTTTACAATTTTTCATATATAAATAGTCTAGAGTGTTACTGAGCACAAAAGTAAGTAATATAGTTAAGAATTTTATATACCTATAAGAGCAGGAACTTGCTATGTGATATTTAGTATCTTTATATTATTGACATTAGTTCTTATAGACAATGTGACAAGCAGTGTGCCCAACACTATTAACTAATTTCATTTAATGATCACAAGTTTATTAATAACACATAGAAAAAAAGGCACAATGCATGAACTAGCAATCATAAGAAAGGATTGCATATAAGAAAAGCAATGGGAAATCTTTGGCTCAACAGTAAGGAGGTTTAAAATCTGAAGAAATATATCAGACTCCAGCTGTCTTGCCTTAAAAATAGAAGAAACATTTAACCTTTTGATAATAATACTCAGGAGATATGATATCATCCCACAGAAATTCACTTTGTATCACGTCTTATTGTTTCACATTCTTTTGATAGAATTAAGAGAAATTAAGAAATACAGAGCTTGCTAGAACTAGATTTTACAGGAAACAAAATACTTTAGCTTATTAGAAAGCTATGATGAGTAAATCTATGCTGGAAATATCAGGTAAAGAATAATTGACTGTTTTAATATCAAATATGCCTTTTAAATGCATTTGAAGAAAACATAACTATTGCTTATAACAGTAAAAATAGATGAATATACAATTGGAGTTTAATTTTCTAATATCTGGCATAAATAATCTCAAAGTATGTACAGAACCAAACTTAGAGCTGTCATATTAATAAAATTTAATATCTGTTATATCTCTCATATAATCATGTACTTTTCTGTTTTTAAGTAGCTATCTTATGATTCTGAAAATTTTTGTAACATTTTGCTATGGTAAACATGTCCCCAAAGAGTCAGTTTACATATCTTAAAGAATAATGGTAACTGTAATATTTTTACATAATGCAGACTATCTTCTAATCTTGTTCTCTTTTAATATATGACAGACAGACTATCTCTTGGTGTATTGAAGGCAAGGGTGAGACATTCTGGAAATTTTTTTTTTTTTTGCAATACTGGAGATTGAACTCAGGGGCATTCTACCTCCTTCTACCTCCGAGATATACCCCCAGCTCTATTTTTTACTTTATTTTGAAACCGGGTCTCACTAAGTTGCGGAGTGCCTCACTAGATAGCTGAGGCTGGCCGCAAACCCGGATCCTCCGGTCTCAGCCTCCGGAACATTCTGGCAATTTGAACTCTTTCTCTTGTATGTGATATAATCTGTGATACTCTAGCAAGTTAAGGTAGACAACATACAGTCCTTGAATATTCTTGTTTGCATAATAAAATGTACCAAAATAAAATCTCAGAAGTGGGACTATATTAAACCAAGAAGAATATGACAGTGATCAGTTATCAATTTTATTTTTTTACTCACATAATATTAGA
The DNA here is from genome assembly GCA_004027655.1 of Graphiurus murinus. Classification (NCBI taxonomy): domain Eukaryota; kingdom Metazoa; phylum Chordata; class Mammalia; order Rodentia; family Gliridae; genus Graphiurus; species Graphiurus murinus. The sequence continues at coordinate 138,367 of PVLC010001386.1, forward strand.
AGTAAATTGTATCAAAAATATAACATTTTTATGTTTGTAATGGTTAGGTTAGACACAAATCAAAGGTAAATCTAGCTACTCTATCAAAGAAAGGCTACATTCATAAAGAAAAACCAATGAAACCTAGATATATTTCCTATTATGTCAAACAAGCAAACACAAAAGTACCCTGTCACGGGATAATATTTGCTAAAGTAAAAACGACTAAACAAACAAACAAAAAAGAAATTTAAACACCCCCCCCCAAACTCAGGAAATTAAAACAAGAATGACAACTATTCCTCTGATAGATGACTAACATCTATAATTTACAAAGTACTTTAAAAACTTAACACTATAAAAAACCTAATAATCCAATCAATAAATGGGCAGGTGAGTTAAGCAGACACTTCACAAAAGAAGAAATACAAATGGCAACAAATGCATGAAAAAATGTTCAACATCATAAGCAATCAGAGAGATATAAATTAAAACTACACGTATGTTTCATCTAATTCCATTCAGAATGACAATAATAAAAGAATAATAAATTCTGGCTAGGATATGAGGAAATAGGAACTCTTCTATACTGTTGATGGAATTGCAAATTAATGCAGCCACTTTGGAAATCAATGTGGAGATTCCACAGAAAATTGCAATGGATACACAATATAATTTAGCAATACCACTCCTGGGTATCTTTCCCAAGGGACTGAAATCAGAAAATTATAGTGATATATGCATATCCATTTTTATAGCAGCACAATTTATAATAGCCAAATTACAGATTCAACCTAGGCATTCACCAATGAATGTATGGATTACAAAACTATGGGATATACACACAATAAAATGCTACTCAGCAGTAAAGAACAAAATTATATCATTTGCAGGAATATGGAAGGACCTAGAGAACATTGTGTTAAGTGAGAATAGCCAGTCACAAAAAGAGCAGGGTCATAGGTTTTCTCACATACGCAGTAGTCAGGAAGCAATTAGGATACAAGAGGGAATTTAGATAATGGAGGAAAAACTTCATTAAAGCGAAGAAAAATATCTTGAAGAGGATAAATGGGGAGAAAAATAATTAATGAAGGAAAACTTCCACTGACATTATGTTCCCATGTGAGAATACCCATGCCAATCTCAATATTATGTAATGGGATGGGGAGTTGGAAGGGGGCAAGGGGAAAGTTCAGCAAGAGCTGTGTGCGTGTATGTCACCATCATTGTACCTACATAATGATGTGAGACTATAATGCACAAATAAACATCTTTAAAAATATACGTTTAAATAAACCAAAAAAATATAGACTTTAAGGAGTATTCATTTGTGTTTTTTGTGCCTAAATCTCTTTAATGTTTCTCAGAGACTATTTTCTCCTGTATTGTTTACATTTCTATTCTCATTTTTCTAATTCTTTTTAAGTATAACCTGAAATTAGAACAATTAAATAAAAAGCATGAAGTAAATATAAACCTAAAGTATGTGCTTTAATATCCTGTTTTTATTTTTATTTTAATTTATATGTGTATGTATATTTATTTACTTATTTATTTATTTATTTATTATTTTTATGAGCTAGAGATTGAACCCAAGGGCATTCTATCTCAGAGCTATATCTGCTTCCCTATTTTATTTTTTTTATTTGGAAACAGAGCTTCACTAAGTTGCAGGAGGATCACAGGCTCATGGTCAGCTTCAGCTATTTAGTGAGGCTTTCACCAAATTAGTGAGACCCTGTTTTAAAATAAAGACTAAAAAATAGGCCTGGAGATATAGCTCAGAGGTCTAATGCCCCTGGGTTCAATCCCCAGTACCCATCCCTACACACACACACACAATAAAGGCTATTGCCTTATAACAATTCAATTATTTAAAAAAAATCACTGGCAAATATTAGAAAAATACATTGATAAATGTTAATTTTAGAATGTCAAGAATAACATGAATTTCTGCATATTTATCAATGATTAAATTTTGTCATGAGAAAAGCAATGTTAATAAATATCCAAATAAAATAGTTTTTTGTGTCTGTGTGGCACTGGTGATTGAACCTACAGGCATTCTGCCTCTGAGCTACACCCCCAGCCCTATTTTCTTTTTTTTTAATTTGAAACAGTGCCTCACTAAATTGTAGAGGGCCACACTGAGTTGCTGAGATTGCTGTGAACTTGTGATCCTCTCATCTCAGCCTCCCAAGTACTAGGATTACAGGTGTGCACCACCAAGTCTTGCTTAAAACTGTTTTATTTTTATAATTTTTTTAGTATTTTTATTGTTGCATTGTAATCATACATCTTTGTGAGGTACAAGCTGGTAGAGGCACCCATGCAGACATCTCTCTTTTAACCCTTCCTCAATTCCCTCCCCATTCCCTCCTCCCACCCTCCCTCTCATGTTTGGTTTAGTGATTGACTTTAATATGTTTGTGAATGTACATCCTGTGCATCAGAGTGTTTCCCTCTCCCCATCCTCCCATCATTCTGTTAAACCACCTTTACTGCTCATCTAATGTTTCTCCTTGTTCATCTAGAGTCCTTCTTATGACCTATTTTGTCCCTAGATTCTGCATATTAGGGAGATAATTTGATTTTTTACTCTTGAACAACTAAAAAGAAAATAAATATATTTAAAAGTCAAGGTAGAAAGCATTTATGCATAATATGGAAAATTAAAATAGTAGAAGCCTGAGATTCCACCATATTTCAAATGTAATATAAGAATAAATTTAAAAACAATATATATGCATGTAAAATATATGGTACTATATGAATATAATCTCAGGCTACCAGAAGTTTGTTAATTAATTTATTTTATATTGCAAAATATATTGTTAAGATCATTACATGTATGTCAACATCTCTTTCAACTATTAACTCTAAAATTTTCAACCAAGAATTTCTAAAATTATGCATTATTACTGGATGATAGGAATCCTAAACTCTATTAAAATTTTTATTATATATTAATATTTTTAATTAAAAGATTTTGGTAATCCTTAATAATAATTCATACAAATTCTATGAGGTCAGAGCCGGGCGTGGTGGCGCACGCTTGTAATCCCAGCACTCGGGAGGCTGAGACCGCAGGATCCGGGTTCGCGGCCAGCCTCAGCTACCTAGTGAGGCACTCCGCAACTTAGTGAGACTCGGTTTCAAAATAAAGATTAAAAAATAGGGCTGGGGGTATAGCTCGGAGGTAGAATGCCTCTGAGTTCAATCCCCAGTACCGAAAAAAAAAAAAAAAAAATTCTATGAGGTCAGATACTTTGTGACTTTTTTTTGAAACTCTATTTTAATCTTTTTATAGTCCATAAATTTGCTGACTAAATTAAAAAAAAATTTATACTGTTTTTATTCTGGTATTATTTCTATAGTTCTATCCTGTTATGAAAGGATAGGAAAGCATAAAGCTTAAAAAATCTGATTGAATATAGAAAAAGTTCAATTTTTTTCTTTTATTTTGGTACTGGGGAGTGGACCCAGGGATATTCTACCTCTGCGCTACACCTCCAACCTTATTTATTTATTCATTCATTTGTTTACTTATTTATATTTATTTATTATTTTGAAACAGTGTCTTATAAGTTTGCTGAATATCTCACTAAATTTTTGAGGCTGGTCTAGACCCTGGGATCCTCCTGTCTCAGCCTCCCAAGTACTGGGAATACACGCATGCACCACCACACCCAGATTTCAATACCAAGTACATATTTTATGACTTAATAAAAAGGTAGTGACCAAATTCAATAACTGAATAAACATAATTATTTGTTATTCAAAAAGTATTTTTAAAATAGTTAAAAAGTAATTTGTTTTCTTAATGAGAATTGAATTTTTTCTCATAAATAATGTTGTATTATGTGATAGTTAAGCTGGATTGTTAACTTGATGGGACTGAGAAACACCTAGAATTAGCAGACACACTGAGGGATGTTCATAAGATGATTGGTCTGTCGAAGAGCAGATTAGTGGGGAAGTCCAGCCCTGAATGTGGGCAGCACTGTCAATAGGTTGGCAACAAAGATGGAACAACATGTAGGAGAAGAGAGAAGCCCCTTGAAAACAAGCTTGATCTTCTTCAGTGGATACATCAATACTGCTGATCTACCCCAGTGATTTGGGGTTCCAGCTTTTCTCCTACAATATGAACTCTCCTCAGTGATTCTCCAGACAGTTTCTAAGCTTTTGTGTCTTGAGCAGGGACTGAATCCTTAGTCGCTTATATCCTGATGCTCCTGCTTCTCTGCCTAGTGTACAGGCGGCCACTTAAAACTGTACCACTTTTGAGTGCATAAGCCAAATTGATAAATCTCTTTTAATAATATACATGCCCTGTGGGTTTTGTTTCTCTAGAGAGCCTTGACTAATACATATGACATTTATTAAGACACTTAACCTCTGTCACTAAGGCAACAAAATATATGTTGATCAATGCTAGTTACTACTGTTACTTTCAGTGAGTTTTGAAAATTAGTCAAGAACATAAGTACATATATCAACCCATTAATTTAGTAGGTAAAATTGGAATTTTCATACCTATTGATTATGTAAGGCTATTAAGACTACTGTTAGTATTAACATCAGGTAACTTATATAGGTTATATTCCATTAAAACAATGGAAATAATCCAATAAATAAGTAAAATAATTTTCTGACTTCTTTCCACAATTCTTTCCTCATGTATTTAACACAAATGTACTTAAATGACAAAGCAACAGAAATGCAATTAATTTTGTTTTATTAGAATTTTGGCTGAGAACATTTCATAATTCAATCAAATTCTTCTGTCAGTACCAATTTGTTATAGCATTGATATTTTGATAATTAATAATTTTCTCATAATGACCTGATTTTTCACAAGTTAGGAATAAACTTTCAGTATATCAGTTCCAAGGAAAGAAGTATCCATCTAAATAGGTGAGTATTTTCTTGTTCACCTACATAAATTTTGAGAAAAAAAATCATAGATTTTCAATTCATGTAGGAATAAATCAGCAATAATAATGAATACTTTTTCTTTAAATCTTCTATGAACATCTATTATATAGAAATTCCATATATGCATACATAAGATTCTGGATTCTGTTGACTTCTTTTTAACATTTATATCTCTCATTACAAATATGTCATTTTTAATTACCATTAATTTAATCATCAATTGCTGAATTGCAAATAACTCCCAAACTCAAACTCTGATAACAAAAAATACTTACTTTCACATACATTCTATGTTCAGCAAGCAATTCAAGTATGACTTCACGGTGTGCCTTTAGCTGCATGTCTGTCATGAGGATGTCCCATTTCTGATGAAGATTACAGTGTCATCTAAGAGCTCAAATTAGGAAGGGATCTATGTCCAAACTTTGAAAGTTGGTTCCGCGCTCTCTGAGCCCCTCCATAGAGCTACTGCATGGCAACTGGATTCAGTTAGAGAACAACTGAGGAAAAGTATGACTAAGTATACCCCAAATAAAAATGAACTTTTAATTATTTAATCTTCAAAGTGATGTCACACTATAAACGGTTAATACTCACAGAGGTTCTACCATATTCTCAACCTTTATTTCCCCACAGTCCTTTAAGCTATATTTTCTCCTACAGCCTGTCTCTAATATTGAGTGACCTTTTTCTGTAACAAACTGGTCTGAAATACTAACATGGTATAATGTCAAAGATCTTACACCATCTGTCTCTGTACATACTGTGTATTAATCATTCATCCAAAAGGTTTTCATATATTCTTTAAAAGGCCATAGACCTTTAGATCCATTATTGTTGTTCCCAGCATCATTGTAATGTTATAAATCATCAGGTTATTTGTATATATAAGAAAAATCATTATTAAGGACTTCAAATAAAACTGGCTTTTACAATTGAATCAATGTTGAAGATATTTAACTTAGAATGCATTTATTTATCACAAAGGACACATTATAGGTAAGAATAAGCTTATTTATAAGTGTAAAAGAAATAAACTTGGGATTTCAGCTAATACAGAACATATAGGAGTAGCTTATATATTGATACATTTTAGAAAAAAAATATTTTCATTCTTAAGCACATCAAGAACTTCCAGTTCTTCTTTATTAAATTTTTAGAGCAATAACATTTAAAAGTAGAATTTGGGTATTGTACTTTCTTAAAGAATAAAAGACTCAACCCGGGCATGGTGGCACATGCTTGTAATCTTGTAATCCCAGCATTTGGGATGTTGAGACCAGAGGATCCAGGTTCTCGGCCAGCCTCAGCTATATAGAGAAGCACTCAGCAACTTAGTGAGACCCTATTTCTTTTTTTTTTTTTAATTTTTTATTGTAGTAACTCGTGCAATATAGCATACATCTTTGTTAAGTACAAATTGTTAACAACATATTTGCACACAATTCTCATTTGACCCCTTCCCCGATTCCCTCCCCATTCCCACCCCCTCCCTCCCCCTAAGGTTCACTTCAGTGAGTGACCTTGATATGATTGTGTAGGTACATCATGTGCTTTAGGGCGTCCCTCTGCCCCATGAATCCACTACAATTAAATCAACTTCTTTGCTCATCGAGGATCCCTCCTTTTCATCTGGAGACCCTCCTATGCCCCATCTTCTCCCTAGCATCCACATATTAGGGAGAACATATGCTTCCTTAACTCTTTGTGACTGACTAATCTCACTCAACATAATGTTTTCCAGTTGCATCCATTTCCCTGCAAAGAACATGATTTTATTCTTCTTTATGGCTGAGTAAAATTCCATTGTGTATTTATCCCACAGTTTTGTAATCCTTTCATCTGTGGTTGGACATCTTGGCTGCTTCCATAGTTTGGCTATTGTGAATTGAGCTGCTATAAACATAGATACACATGCATTCCATTCTGGTGGGTATATACCCAGTAGTGGTATTGCTGGGTCATATGGTAGGTTCACTCCCATTCGTCTGAGGATCCTCCATACTGTTTTCCACAGTGGTTGCACAAGTTTGCAATCCCACCAACAATGTATTAGGGTTCCCACTTCTCCACACCCTCGCCAGCAGGTGTTGTTGTTCATGTTTTTTATGATTGCCA